>PVJC01002391.1:6475-80134 GCA_004026665.1 Murina feae | reverse complement strand
ATTGTGTGTGTGTGCACATGTGTGTACATGTGTGTATCTCCTATTTTCTTTATCCATTCTTCTGTTGATATACACTTAAGTTGTTTCCATATTTTGGCTTTTGTGAATAATGCTGCAATGAACACAGGATTGGGGGGCAAATATCTCTTTGAGATACTTATTTCATTTCCTTTGGATATAAAGTGGAATTGCTGGATCATATAATATTCTATTTTTTAATTTTTTGAGAATCTCCGTACTGTTTTTCATAATGGCTGTACCAATTTACACTCTTACAAACAGTGCACAAGTGTTTCCTTTTCTCCATACTTTCACCAGTACTTATGATGTCTTGAAAAATTTAAATTTTGAGGTCATTCTGGGAAAAGGAGGGGGCTGTTTTCCAGAAATTGGAAAAGAGACAGTCCAACTAAAAACTAAGAAGAAACATTGAAAGTAAGAGGTCAATCAGTAATAAATTTGGGTTGTGTCAGTTGGTTTTATTAAAAGCAAAAATATGTCTATACTAGGGGCCCGGTACACAAAAAATTGTGCACTTGGGAGTCCCCCCAGCCCAGCATGTGCCCTTTAGCAGTCTGGGACTCCTTGGGGGATTTCCACCTGCTGGCATGCCTGGTAAGCCTGGGTGAGGGGCTGATGGCTATTTGCAGGCTGGCCAAGTCCCCCAGTGGGGACCCTCACCCCATGGGGTGTGGCCAGCCTGAGTGAGGGAATGAGGGCTGTTTTCAGGCTGCCCACAGTTCCTTCAGGGTTCAGGTTCCTACTGGGGTGCCTGGCCAGCCTGGGTGAAGGGCTGAGGTCCGTTTTCAGGCTTTCAGGCTGCCCACAGCTCCCATTGACCCAACGTCCCAGTGAGGCTGGCTGGAAGCAGGTTTCTGGGATTTATTTATCTTCTATAATTGAAATTTTGTTGTCTTGAGCTGAAGCCTAGGCAGGTAAGGAAGCCTCCTGTTTGTTTCAGCTCCGTGGATTCTATAACTGAAACATTGTTACCTTGAGCAGAGGCCCAGCTGGCCTAGACAGGCAGTTTCCTCCATCGCTAGTGCAATGGAAGCCTCTTGTTTGCTCTAGCTCCGTGGCTGCTGTCTGCCATCTTGGCTGGGTTAATTTGCATACAGCTGCTCTGATTAGCTGGTGGGCATGGCTTGGCTGGTGGACATGGCTTAGGTGTGATGGAGTGAGGGTCAATTTGCATATTGCTCTTTTATTAGATTAGATACTTTAAAGGAGTTCCAGATTCCACACTTTGATCAATTTCATTCCAAGGTACTGGAAATATTTTAAGAGGTGAATATAAATTCAATGCTAGCAATTATATGCAGTTGTGGATCAAGGAAGAAGTGGCAGAATATAGGAGATGAGCAAACTTACAACTTTTTTAAAAAACTTTTTTTTCTTTATTGGTCAAGGTATTACAAATGTGTCCTCATCTCCCAATAACCCTCCCCCCACTCATGCTCTCATCCCCCTGTTGTCTGAGTCCATTGGCTTGGCTTATTTGTATGGATACAAGTCCTTTAGTTGATCTGTCCCCCCCAACCCCCACCCTCCCTCCGGGGATCAACAGACCGATCACTGCTTCTCTGTCTCTGGATCTGTTCCTGTCCGTCAGTCTATGTTGTTCTCTATATTCCACAAATGCAAACTTTCAATTTTTAAAATTTAGGAAGATAATGAATCTTCCTTTGGTTGGAAATAATGTGGGTTTTCCATAAATTCTCAGTAAAATTCTACAACTGTTTATTAGGCAGAGATGGTTAGTAAATACTGGTAAAAGGGGTTCATAAGAAACATGATTTTTCTACGAGAAAGTCTTATGACCAAATTAACTTTATTTCCTTTTAAAAATACTAAATATGCACTCTAATTCGAGGCATGAGGCTTATTCCCTTATGAATATATTAGACATATGTAAATAAACTGTGGAATTAATCATAGTCTTGATTAGAAGGTTCAAGTAATTCTCTTTAGCTCTGTGTATTTACTATTTCATCAACAACTTAATTAAAACAAATGTGACATAAAGAATATACCTAGAAACAGAAGAATTAGGAGGGGGGGGGTTAACATGCTAAATGTCAAAATCAAATTTGGAAGAACACAATGGATAGAAATAATGAGTTAAAATGACATCTAACCCAAACAAAAAAAGAAAGAAATTTAACATTGAACTAAATTTTCAAAATCAACCATAAAGCAACAAATTAAATTAATTTGGAGTTTAAAAACTAGTTGCTGCTTTTAGTATAAGTCTTCAGTGATAGGCAAGCTGAGAACATTGCTTTTTTGTTTTTTTCTTTTCATTTTGCTTAGTTTTCTAATAAGTCTGCCTATATTAAGGAATTCCTTTTTAGAAGAAAACAATGCTTGTGACAATGCATATTGGTGCTGACTTGGCAAGAATGGGCCAGCCTAGTTTAGGTTCGTTCTGGGGCCCAGACTGTGGCTGGAAAAGGAATTGGTAAAGGATTTACAAATAGGACATTTGACTTTGGGTACTGAATACATAGTACCATATATAGATGATGTATTATAGAATTGTACACTTGAACCCTATATAATTTTATTAACCAACTAGAGGCCTGATGCATGAATTCGTGCACAGGTGGGGTCCCTCAGGGTGGCCTGTGGAGATCAGGCCTTGCTTGCACCCTTAGCCTCACAGCCCAAGCTTGCGCCCCTAGCCTGTGCCCTCAGCCTCACAGCTCTGCAGCCCCAACTGGCACCCCACATTGGCCTGGTGCTCCCACTCACCTGCTCCACCATCCTGTCACAGTCCCACTCTTGCTGGGGCCCATTGGGGCCAGCAGTGTCTCCACGGCCGCCCACTGCCTTCACCATGTCGCTGATGCCTGCCATGTTCCGCACCACCCTCTGGTGGTCAGCGCACATCATAGAAAGTGGTTGAACTCCTGGTTGGATGACCACCCAAGGGGACAATTTGCATATTAGGCTTTTATTATATAGGATGTCAACCCAATAAATTCAATAAAAATTAAAAAACAAACAACAACAAAAATAAAATAGGATATTTGTTCAAGTCTTAAGTTTTAATGTTTAAAACAAAGGATGACAAAATTAGGTCCACAAGTCAAATCCACCTGTCTTATAGGGCTAGTTATCTAAGAATGGCTTTTATATGTTTAAGTGGTTGAAATATAATCAAAAGAAAATATATTTTATTACACTTCAAAATTATATGAAATACAAGTAAAGTATCCATAAATAAAGTTTTGTTTTCCATATTTTGCCATTAAATATTTTTCTACTTTACTCTTATTTATTTTATTTTTTCCAACACCATTTGTACCTTCTTCCACCTCCACCCTCCCCTTTCCCCTCTCTCACCCACAATCACCATAGCGGTGTCATGTCTATGAGTTCTCACTCTCTTTTTTTTTTCTTTTTTGCTCAGTCTCTCCACTCCCCAATACCCTCCCCCTCAACAGAGCTGTCTTAATGACTGTAGAGCAGCGGTTCTGGCGGTCAAATGTCCCTTTCACAGGAGTTGCCTAAGACCATCCTGCATTTTAGATATTTACGTTACAATTCATAACCGTATCAACATTACAGTTATGAAGTAGCAACAAAAATAATTTTATGGTTGGGTCACAACATGAGGAACAGTATTTAAAGGGTCAGAAGGTTAAGAACCACTGCCATAGAGCATTCTTTGTTTTGTACAACATATTGGATGAGCCCTTCATTAAGCTACATTGTGCTTCAAAAAAATTTTTTTTGAAATGCTTTTAAAATCAGTACCCACTATCACATTTTATCATAATAAACTTCACTTGCCCATAAAGTAACTCTATACACAGAGAAATTTTTCCTAAGACCTACTTCTTAAAAAACATTAAAGCTTTGTTGGTATAATCATAATAATTTGTAATTCCAGAATTTATGTTTAATCAAATTATTGACTTATTTTAGAGAATATTCTAAGTGAAATCCTCAGTTCTTTACATATATAATTTAAAATTTTGTCTTATAAATTGAATTTTGTTCATTTGATAACTGTAAATGTAACTACTAAAAAGAAAAAGAACTCAAATTGTATTTTTAGGAATTTAATAAATTTGTAAAATCATTAAACTGTATAAAGGATATAATAGGAAAATATTAGAAAAAAATTCTTTCTATCCATCTTTGACAATTCAAGCAACTAAAATAATAACCAGACACTCAATCAGAAAACTTTATTCTCTTTGTCAGGGGTTTTAAAAAATGTTGTACTTAATTTTAACTCTCTATCAAACACTAAAATATTATGATTAAGATAAGATTCTGAAATTAATTGCTATAAACTGGAAATTTGTTCATCCCTAGCAATTTTTCTCCAGGAAGCTTCTCATACATAGGCACCACTGAAATGGACTAATGTCAGTTTTCAGGATATGGTGAGACCTATGTACAAATCACTATAAATCAAGAGCCACAGGTATGTGCAGGTAAAGTGAGAGGAGAAAGGAAAAGGGCAGAAACCTTCAATGATTATTTGAGACTGGTTGTTTGCAACAGTGCTTCTTTCAAAGGCCTAAAACTCAGCCTCCATATCTTTATCAGTTTTGAAAGTAGGGTTTTTTGTACTCTCTGTCTAAAAAATGAGTACTTGTTAGCACAGTGTATATGAATTTTTCTTGTCACTTCATATCTGCTATCTAGCAAGCTGATTAATTGACATAAATTCAAGTGACTAGACTCCTTTACAGAGTGAATAAAATAAAAAATAATTATTCATCATGATAATTTCTCATGTGAGATGCTGGAAATTTATAACCCTAAGAAGAGACATCAAAAGGTTTAATCTTCGATCCTCTTTTCTATCTACATCAATACCTTGGTGATATTACCTGGTCTCTTAACTTTAAATACAGATGTTCTTCAATTTACAATGCAGCCTTGTTTTGGTAAACTCATAGTAAGTTGACTATATTGTAATTTAAAATTTATTTAATACACATAACCTACCAAACACCATAGCTTCTTAAAAGTGCTCAGAACTTTTGCTTATAGTTGGGCAAAATAATCTTGCTGCCACTGCCCAGCATTGTGAGAGATTATTATGCTGCATATCTCTAGCCTGCGGGAGGGGAATCAAAATTTAAAATTCTAAGCATGGTTTCCACTGAATTCTCATTGCTTTCACATCATTATAAATTTGAAAAATCGTAAGTTGAGACATTATAAGTTGGGGACCATCTATCCATCTACAAAGCTATAACTCCCACATTTACATATCTAGCACAACCCCTCTCCTTAACTCTAAATATACATGTATAATTGCATATTCATCATTGCCATCCGAGTACCTAGTATTTCAAACTCAACATGTCCTAAGTGGAAATCCTGATCACTCTCCTAGAACTTCTCCACTTGAAGCTCTTCCCATCTCACTAAGTGGTATCTCTTTTCTTGTGATTGCTCAAACCAAACACTTGGAAATCATCCTTGACTTTTCTCTTTCTCTCCCATCCCACACCCAATCTGGCAGGAAACACATTGACTCCACCTTCTGGATAAATTCAGAAACCAAGTGCTTCCCACGACCTCCCAAATTACCCCCCTGGTATGATTCACCTTTGTATCTTTCTTGGATCATTGTAGTAACCCAAACAGGTCTCCCTGCTTTTACCCTTGCCCTCCTGAATCTAGTTTCAACAGCAGTCACAAGGATCTTTTAAAATCTGTCAGATCACATCATTCCTCTGCTCAAACTCTGTAATGACTCCCTTCTTCATTTAGTCTAGAATCCCAGTCCTTATGATGCCAATCAAAACCTTCAAGATTTAACCCTCTTGTTATTTTTCCCTCACATTATTTTTCATTATTTATTTGCTTCTGAAACAGACTACCAAAAACTTAGTAGCCTATTAAAATAAATTTATTATATAAGATATTTAAGAATTATAAGAGGTCTTTAGGTCAGACATTGGATGCAGGTCTCACCTGGTTAAAGCCAAGGAATTGGCAGGATGGTTTTTCTTCTGGAGAATCAAGAGGGAAATCCATTTCCTTACTTTTCCAGCCTCTCTTCATGGCCCCTTCCTCGATCTTTAAATCAAGCAAGGCTACATTGAGTCCTTCTCACATCACTGAATTCAGACTCATATTCAATGTCCTTCTTCCATTTTAAAGAACTCTTGCGATTACATTGGGCCTACTGGATAATCCTTGTATTCTCTCCATCTCAAGGTCATCTAAGTAACAACTTAATCTCATCTGTAACCTTAATTCTTCTTTGGCATATAACAACATATTCATAGGTCCCAGGCATTAGGACATGGACATATTGGGTGGGAGGGCATTATTCCACACTATTCTGATCCTCATTCTCCTCTAGACCCATACTGGTCCATGATTATTCCAGGCTCAACCAGACAGCACTGTTGTTCCAGCTAGTCCCTCTTCCAGGGATGTTCTACCCCACACTCATGCTTCTAATTCCTTTGCCTTCTTCTCAGTGAGCCCTTTCTCAACATCCTGTTTAATGTTACAACCTACTCATCTGCCCACTCTTGAGTTCCATAGTACTCATCATATTCTAATGTACTATATGTTTTTTTTGTTATTTATTAAATATCATTTTTTTCTATTGCTCCTTCTAATTGGGTGTGGTATTTGTCTGCTTTATTTTAGATATTCTGAACTGGAACAATACTTGTTATACAGTAGTACTCAATAAACATCTGTAAAATGAATAGAGAGAACAAAATGTTTTATTGCCAGAAACCCTAAGTCACTCTGAAATAAGTTATAATTGTGACATGGTCATGAAGCCCAGGCCCACCCTGAAACCAAGTAAGAAATGCCTAATTATTCCTGCCATGTGCTGCATATTTTTATGGAAAAGATTTTCATGCACATTGCAGGCATTTAATATATTGGACTCACCACCAAAGCAATTACTCAGCTTTGTAATTAAGTAGGGCATGTATGTGCTTTCTTTTGTCGTGGACATAAATCACTGCCTGCCACCTTAGCAGTGCAAGTCACTTATATTTTCAAAACTCTAATTAATTTATGAACTGAAGCTACCATTTTATTGAACTAGTAGGAAACTGAACATCTGTCCTTTTAGGGACAGTTTTGTGGTCTCATATTCAGCCAAGACATTGACGAGGTGTGGTCTGAAGGACAGCACCTAGTTCTCTATCAGAGCTCCAGCAGGCAGCCACAGAGACTGCATCTCCCGTATCCACCTCTCCGCTTCAAGTCCAGTAGTTGTCTACTGGGGTCCAAGCATCTCTGCAAGAATGACTGTGACCAAAAAGTATGCACTGCTTTGGAAGTGGAATGGGGCTCTGTCTTATTTTCAGACTCACAGGCCCCTCTCTTGCTTCTACTTATCAAACTGGAGAAAACTTTTTGGAAAACTTTTCTCTTAATATATCGTAGACACTGTGTCTGCAAGTCCTTTCCTCCCTTTTTCATCCCCTTAAAATGTTCTCATTTCTTCTAAGAGCTTAAACTTTTGGAAAGCAGAAGCCTAGACTTGCACGTCATTTCTGCTCTTCATCCTGTCACACAGCTTCCTGAGAACATGAACAGTTGGCTAATTCTAGGAGGGAAAATGGAGGAGAAAAAAAATACAAAAAATAATATATCAAACGATATAAAACTTAGTTTTAAAACTTCTCAGGTGAAGAACATTGCCGCAGGGTGGTTATGTTCTTGCTTTGCTAAGTGATTTTGTTTCCTCTCAGATAAATGAGGCAGGGGGGTTTATCTATCATCTGTTGTAATACTTATCTATCACTTGTTGTAATACTTTAAGCAATGAAATAAAAAAAAAACTTAAAAAAAGGGGGGGTTTAATTTAATTTTTAAAATAATTTCTAATATTTCACAAGTGTTTTTTCAATCAGATGATCTTTCAAAAAATAATCATCATCTTGGATGGTACTGATTATAAAGTCTTATTGATGTACACAAGCAGAGTCATATTAAAATAAACATATAATTGAAGATTAGCATTACCCTTAAGTCTTCTACAAATACGGGAAGGCAATTTAGCATAAAAACTTCTTGAAGATTTAAATTTTTCTGTACTGGGAGTTTCCCCCTTTGCCTAATTATGGAAAATATCTTTTAAGTCTTCTTCTGTAATTCTCAGAAAGTTTTCCTTAGAGTCATTTCTTTCTGAGAACTCACTTTTCTCCAAATAAGATCTGCATAGTCTTTTTAGGAAGGAAGAAAAGTAGCTCACCTCCATAACTAATAATTACTTTCTTTTTGAATTTTTATTTTGGTAAAATGTAGGTACATAAATTGGTAATTTTAACCATTTTAAGTGGATAATTCAGTGGTTTTTAAGTACATTCACAATGTTGTAAATCCATCACTACTACCTGCCTCAGAACTTGTTTATCATCCTGAGCAGAACCTTGTAACCATTAAGCAAAAACTCCCTCTGCTCCCAGCCCCTGGTAACTCTTATCTACCTTCCATCCTTATGAATTTGACTATATTAAATAGTTCACATATGTGACTTCATATAATACATGTCCTATTGTTACTGACTTATTTAAGTTAGTAATAATAGTTCACAGTTTATCCATGTTGTAGCCTGTACATGTAGCTTCATTCATTTTTATAGCTGAATAATATTCACCAAAAAAGTATGTACACCAAATTTTGTTTAGCCATTTGTCTGTTGATGAGCACTGGGTTATTTCTATATTTTGCCTATTGTGAATAACACTGCAATAAATATTGATGTAAAGGTATCTGTTTGGGTCCCTGTTCTTCATTCTTTGAGATATACACCCAGGAGAGCAATAGCTTGATCGTAAGCTAATTATATGTTAAACTTTTTGAGGAGTTGCCAAACTATTTTCTACAGTATCTGCACCATTTTATATTCTCACCAACAATGCATGAGGATTCTAAGTTCTTCATATCTTGCCAATACTTATTTTTGCTTTGTTTTGTTTTGTTTTTCTTAAGGACATCCTAGTAGGTGTGAAGTGCTACCTCATGGTTTTTAATTGCATTTCTCTAGTGACCAATGACATTGAGCTTGCTTTCATGGGTCTACTAGCTAATTGTGTATTTTCTTGGACAAATGTCTATTTAGGCCCTTTGCTCACATACACACAGCCTCCCTCATTATCAAAATTTTACACCAGAAGAGTGCATTTGTTACAATCAAAGATCCTACATTAACACATCATTATCACCCAAAGTTAATTGTTTACTAGTACATTAGGGTTTACACTTGGTGGTGTACATTCTATGGATTTTGATAAATGTATAATGACATTTATCCATTGTTATGATGAATACAGGATAGTTTCATTGCCTCAAAAACCCTCTGTGCTCTGCCTATTTATCTCTTCCTTCCCCCTGACAACCACCGATATTTTTACTGTCTCCATAGTTTTGCCTTTTCCGGAATAGTATGTAGACTTTTCAGATTGGCTTCTTTCACTTAGTAATATGTAGGTAAGTTTTTTCCATCTCTTTTTGTGTGTTGATAACTCCTTTCCTTTTAGCACTGAATAATTGTTTGTTTGGATATATGCAATTTATTTATTCATTCACCTACAGAAGGACATCTTGGTTGCTTCCAAGTTTTAGCAATTAGGAATAAAATTTCTATACAGATTTCTGAAAGGAGAGAGTTCCTATGAAGCCTTTTATGTCAAGAAGGCAAAAAGCCAGAGTATCCCCTGCTTTCCAAGAGTTTGCCTTGCGTTTCCTTACTTTTACCAAAGACCTACGTTAGTATAGTGAGGGCTTTACTCTTAAAAGTGAAAATCCTCTTTGAATTTATTTTGGTTAATGAAAACAGGTGCTGTTGTAGGTCTTTGATAAAAGCAAAGTAGAGTAATGCAAGCTTTCAGAAGGGGGGATATCTGTAAACATTAGTGTGCTTGTTTTGTGAGGACATATGTTTTCAACACTTTTAGGTAAATACCAAGAAGCACAATGACTGGAATTGTATGGTGTATTCTTATATGGTTAAAATATACCTAGTGTTCAAAAGTAGCTATATTACTTTTCATTCCCACAGGTAGCAAATAATTTTTTCTCACACAGAATGCACATATTTTGTTAGATTTATACATGTGTTTCATTTTTGGGAGTGCTAATGTAAATAGCATTGTATTCTTAATTCCAAATTTTGCTTGTTCATTGATAATATACGAAAAAGTCATTTACTCTTGTATGTTAATTTTGTTATGATTGCTTATTAATTCCCAGGAGGATTTTTTTTGTATATGTGTGTGTATCAATTATTTCAGACTTTCTACATAGACAATTATGTCATTGGCAAACAAATACAGTTTTATTTTTCTTCGAAATCTGTATAGCTTTTCTTTCCTCATCTTATTCCATCAGCTGGGACTAACGGTATGAAGTTGAAAGGGAATAATGAGATGGGACGTTCTTGCTGTATTCCTGAGCCTAGTGAAAAAGCTCCTAGTTTCTCATTATTACTTAAGTATGGTGCAAGCTGTAGATTCTTTGTGGATGTTTTCATCAGAGATCTGAAATTATTTCTCTCAATCTTTAAAAGTAAATCCAATTTGTTTCTCACACAGTCATCTTTATCCTATGACTATTTTTGCCTAATCAGTAGTATCACATGATGCTTCTTTAGAATAGCCCACTTCTTAAAGCTTATAGACTTGCAGTATGTTAAAACAATGATTCCTCATAAATATCCTCATCTCATGTGAACAGAAACACTTAGCCTATGTTAGCAGCAGTAGTGAGCAGAAAACAAGCTTAGTGTAGATGTCAGATTTATTAGCCCAGTTCAGGACTTCAAGCAGTGCTGCATAATACCTGCTTATGTTCCTGCACAACAATTTTGTGATAGTAGGTATTTTTTTTTTTTTACCAGCATGACAATATTGTGTATCTCTGCCTAAAGAAAATAAATGGCTAAGATGAAAAAGATAGGAAACATAGCAGTAATGTCAGACATGGTTTCATTGCCTTTCATCTCTTTTCTCTTTTAAAAGTATGACTTATACCTGCTCTTTTTTTTAAGTCAGTATAGCTTGTAGGAAAAAAAGAATAGGAGATCATAATTGAGATTAAGGATTCAGTTCATGAATGAAATGTGAGAATTATTTTAATACATTAAATTCCATGAGCATACCATTCATGGTAAATAGTTTGGCACCAGGGCAATTCTGAGCTGTTAGAACTACTACACTCTCAACTAGCACGTCAGGGCATGTGTTTAGACACTTGACTCTTGGGGCTGGTTCTTCTGCGAATGTTGCTTCTCAAAGCCTTCCCTGCGGAGTCCCCTGTGCCACCTTCCCCTTCTCCTGAGCTGGTGATGGCTGGAGTCCCTGGGGCCTCCTGTTTTGCTGCCAGGGCTTTGTGACTGTCGCTCCTGCCGCGAGGAGGAGACTCCCAAAGGAGAGCACAGCTCCCTTCAGCGGCAGGCTCCCCAGAACTCAAGCTGCGTCACCTCCCGCAGGCATAGGCCTCTCTCTTGCCTTGACATGTGGTTACTCTTGCTGTGACTGTGAGAGAGAACGGGATAAATCCAGGCAAAGCATGCCAGTAAACAGGGACTTTTAGAAAAACTGTAATAATCAACCATTTCTAAATTATTCCCACATTAAATACAAAAACGATGGCAATTAACTCTAAGGCATAATAATTTCCACTTTCTTCTGAAAAGGAGCATAGTCAAGCTGTCATTGTATGCTAAGGACCATTTCCCTAAAAACTGAGGGAATGTTGTGTTATCTATCTGTAATTATGCTGCTTCCACAAAACATTTCTCCATAGATCCAAGAAGTAGTACACCATCTGGAAACGCAGTCATTTCACATTCAGTCTATCTGCTAATTATTATGGTATAGGCCTTCCAGAGGCACTCTTAGGGATTCCAGGAGCATTTGCTAATGATTAACTGATTAACTATGAACATTTCTGTTCATTATGTGCTACTAAATCATGCCATTTCTCTCTTTTAATTTTATATTTACATGGAGAAATATATAACTTAAAAATACAGGTAGTATTAATTTAAGCATATATATATATATATATATATATATATATATATACACATATATAATAAATCGGGTGTGACTACTTATTTTACAGAAAAGAAATAAACAAAACCTTAGCTTAGCTCAAGGGTTTAGTCTAATGTCACTTGTAGACTAAACCCAGCCAACTGCCTGATTTTGTAAATAAAGTTCTATAGGAACATAGCCATGTCCACACATTTATATTTAGTCTAAGACTGCTTTCCTGATACAGAACAGAGTTAGGTAGTTGCAACAGAAACCTTGTGGCCTGCAAAGCCTAAGTTTTATAATATGGCTCTTTACAGAAAAAGTTTTCTGAGCTCTAGCTTAGACGTTCAAATAGGAATGTTTTCAACAGTATGTATTTTTGATGTATTAACAGGTTTTCTTGATAAAACTTAGCCTTGCTCATGTGAAGAATGCATGTATTATTTGTGAGGACTTACAATCACCTTACAAGGTTCTGTCCTTTTCTTTTAATGCAGGGGTCATGGGTTAATGTCCTATTAAATGGTGAGAGAAGATGGGTCATTTTTGTTCCCATCCTTTATTCTCCCCTCTATATGTTAAAGATAGCATTGTCCGCAACCAGGAATCTGTGTTTATATTTCCTATCAATGGGTTGGCAGGGGTGAGGAGAGCACCAAGAATAAATTGGCCCTTGGTTTTTAATGTTTGTCAATACCTCCTACCTGCTTGTCCCTTACCTTTGCAGGATACAGATTCCTACACTGATGCAGAACACCTCCAGCCCTGGGTCAGCAGTCCTCCACTTTTTCTGCTCCTGTACCCAGCCTGCTTTGTGATGCTGGAGGAAACAGGGCAGACTGAGAGCACCACTCATGACTTGTCTGCAGTTTTGGCTAGGCTTTTGCAGAACCCTGCTCCATAGCACCTGTCCTATTGTAGGACTTCACGACTTTTCTCCTCTCATGAGTTACTTTTAAGGGTGATTCTCACCTCCTCTGTTATCAAACAGGAACTTCATCAATGCCCCCTGCAACATGCCTTACATCCCTCAAAGTAATCATCACCTGCTTTTCTTCAATTTTGACATGAAACAGGTCACATTGTCAAACAAGACTCACATAAACGAGCTGCGATCCCTTATAAAACTGGCAGTTAATTTTAAGCATGCAGCTATTCAGGAGGCACAGATGAAGCAGGGAGAGAGGTCCGAGATCACCAGCATCACACCTCGTGTTCAGCACTTCACGTCTAAAACATCTTCCCCGACTGTCCCTGATTCCAGCTCAATCTTTCTTAGCAGCCACGTTCTTTCTGCTCAGGTGATGCCTCCTCATTTGCTGAAACTCAATTCAGATGCTGTTTCTTTCAGTGAACCTTTCCTGCATGCTTGTCTGAAAGGCGGTGTTCAACCTAGTATATGCTCTCATACACCCTATGCTCCTCTGCGTCATGGCCCTTTCTGGTTGTACTGTAATTGTTTCCCTGTCTCTTTTCTGGATGCTAAGTTTTCTGGAAACTTCTCCATGACATATACAGCAGTTCTAAGGGGAGTAGGCTATGGTCTAGATGTTTGTGGCACCCGCAATTCATATGCCGAGACTCTCACTACAAGCTGATGATGGTATTAGGAGAAGGGGCCTTGGGAGATGATTAGTGGAGACTTTTTTTCTTTTTCTGTGTCTCTAACCACTATCATGGTGCCTGCACCAAAATGATGTTTAATAAATGTTTATTACAGGATAAAAAAATACTAAGAATTTCTGCTCTCTGATACACCATAGGCTCCAAGGGAAAAAAAGCAACATAGGAAGAAGTGATAAAAATATAATGTAATAAGAGTTAGTATTATAGATGCAAAAAGTTGTAGGAACATCAGAGGGAATCACTAACTCTGTTCCAGGCAGTCATAGAGAAATTCATAAAAGCAGTGGAGGCATAAAGCTATATTCTGAAGACAGAATAGATTTTTGCCAGGCAGAGATGAGGGGGAAGAATGTGTTAGGCAGGGAAAATAGTAGATCTGAAGTCATCATTATCATTCTGCAATACTCAAAAATAACGATGGAAATTAGGTAGCTCATGTGATAAATTATTCAAGTTTTATGCTTTTGTTTTGTTATAGAAAGCATCTGGTATTTCAGTATTTACAAAGGAAATGAATTTAGCCTAACATTTGTATTATTGGATGATGAAAGTATTTTTAAAATCAGTGCATAACTTGAAGACAGATTTTTTTGTGTGTGGATCATTATGCAATGATTATTACAGATGTACTGTGAATTATTGATTTAGCAAGCAATTGAATTTTAAAACTGCTAAAACTAAATGTATAAGCATTTCATTTTTTTATTCATGCATCTGAGTATACAAACCAGTTATTTATATTTGAAAGAAAAACAAATATTATTATTAATCAAATGTGCAAGAAGCAATGGAAACATCTTCATCAATTGCCCTAAAGTTCATGATGCCTTCAGAACCAAAAGGTAAAATGTTACTATGAGAAAGGATCAGAATAACAGTTGCCTAAAAGAAGCAATGACATATACAGCAGTTCTAAGGGGAGTAGGCTATGGTCTGGATGTTTGTGGCACCTGAATTCATATGTCAAGACTCTCACTACAAGCTGATGATGATACTAGAAGAAGGGGCCTCGGGAGGTGATTAGTGCCCTTATAAAAAGACCTGAGAGGGCTTCCTCGCCCAGTCCACGGTGTGAAGTCATAGCGAGAAGTCGCTGTCTACCTACCTGAGCTTTGATCTTGGACTTGCTAGGCTCCAGAACCGTGAGAGCAAGTATCTGTTGTTTATAAATTATCCCACTTTATGGTAATATCAGCCCAAACCAAGTACCATACAAATAATTATTCACCAAATGTACTATATACAGCAGCCGATACGTCAAAATATCACAGCTTATTTAGTGAATTATAATTTGCAACAAGAATCACATTATTTACTGATTGTTGACATTATCAATATGATTTAATACTCATCACTGGCCAAGTGTGGCAAATAAATGGGCTGGGAGAAGGCACAGGAGACAGAGATTATGAACATTTCCTGTGCTCTCATATTTACCCACATTGTTTGCAGATTCTCAGGCTTCTGCAAGAACAAAGAAGGGGGCCACAGGACAGTTACTACTGAGACTCCAAGCCCCGCCAGAGGATTCCACTTCCTAAGTCTACGGCAAAGTAAAGGGACAAAGGTATACAGTGAAAATAGAATGGCAGGGTCATAGGTGGGACCACAGGACCAGGGGCTCTCAATCAGAGGAGACTGTGTCCCCTGTCTCCTTCCTGCCCCAAACAACACTTGGCAATGTGTGAAGATATTTTTGTCACAAGTGAAGGTTGCAACTGACATTGCGTGGGTAGAGGCCAGGGATGCTGTTAAACATTCTCTGACGCACAGGACAATCCCTACAACAAAAACTTATCTGTCCCCAAATGTCAATACTACTGAGATTAAGAAACTGAATTAGAGCATTGTTAATTGCAGATTTTTTTTGATTGCTAAAAAGCAAAAGAAATATGGGTACGAAATGGATTTGTATTACCTTTTAGATTACATATAAATACAAAGCCTAGTTTTAGAAGTTGTTTATTATAGAAAATTTATTTGGCATATGCAAACAGTATAGAGACTAAAATCACTCTAGTCTTAACATTCATAGATAACCACTATTAAAATTTTAAATGTATTTCTAGTAATTTTGGGACAAATAGGTTCAAAAGGCATTGTTAATCAGATGAACAATCTACTGCATAGAAGGATGGTAAGCTATCAAGATTCATTGGCAAAAAGAACATGACAAATTAGTAAATTTAAAGCAGAAATGTACAGGTTAATGAGAATTTATGAAGCGACAAGAAAAAAAAAAGAAAAGAAAAAAGAGAGATGATCCAGATCATACTTTAAATGACTTTAGTAGAATTAAGTATCTGTAGTGACTAAAACATGCTTGTCTCACTGCCTATGGTTCTAGCAATGGAGCTAGTATCATATCAGTGTTTAATGAGGACATAAAAGCAAAACAAATGCAAATGAAATAAATAGCAGAGATAGACAACAACTTGGCTGGCTGAGAAGACTCTGTGTTCCAGTTAGAGGATGAGATCTTTGGGGGAAGATTTTTTATTCCATGAAAATCAGTTTCAGTAGACCTGGAAGCCAGAGAACTTCTGAATATGGCATGCATTTGTTTCTCCCAGTGGTTTGTCTCACCCAGTGCCAATAACCCTAGCAATTAAAAACTCACATATTTTTGTCTGTTCCATTTACTACTATTACTGCATAGAAGCTTTTGTACTAGGAAATGGTAGGATGTTTCTTCTTGGTGGCCTGTGTCAATTCATGTAGAATTAGGATAATGTTAGCAGTCTCTACAACAGACTCTTCCTATGTCCAGATCAGAGGCATAATTGGAATAATCCAAAGAGTTAACAACATACACTGTGTGAGTAAATACACATGTTGTAATTATGCCATTTAAAAACTTTGGGTCATAAAATAGAGAATTTGATATTGTGTGTGTGTGTGTGTGTGTGTGTGTTTTCATTTGAAATATGCCATGAGCATTTTCTTATTTTATTAGTTTTTTTAAAACATGATTTTATCATCTACCCACTGAATACTTCACATAGCTCTATCATAATTTAACTAATCCCTATTGTTGAATATATAAGTTGCTTATTATTCTTCTCTATTATAAAATACATCTCACCAAGCATTGTTTTACAGTAGGTTTTTCTGCTGAAATGTATATAGAAATAAATGTTGAGTAGACAGGCAACATATTAGACTTAAATGTTATTAATAGTTTTATTGAGATATAATTTAGATATAAGATTCAACCAATATAAATATACAATTTAATGGTTTTTATATATTTGCAAATCTGGGCAACTATCACCATAATTCAATTCTAGAACATTTCCCTCACTCCAAAAAGAATCCTCATGGCCATTTATAGTCATTCCCCAATCTACTTTCTATCTCATAGATTTTCCTTTTTAGACATTGCATATACTAAACAGAATCACATAGTATGTATTATTGTGTGTCTGGCTTTTTTCATTAGTAAACATAATGAGGGTTCATCCATGCTGTTCCATGCATGTGTTCTTCCTTCCACATTGGACTTTTATATTTTTTAAATTCCACAGTTGGACGTTTATCTGTCAAGAGCATGCACATGTCTCCAGATAATTTTACTAAGAAGCTTCTGATGTATGTCATTGTCCAATGTGCAGGGTTGATGTAGAGTTTTGGCTGAGTGCCCACTTTCCTCTTATATTCCAAGATGTGTGGTTAGTGACCTTTATTTTAACACATAGATACAGTTTAGTGCCTAAGCATTTCTCTGTTCTTCCCAAGTAGAATATACAACATTTCTTCCTGCATTCTTTTTTTCTAGATGAACATTTCAGTGATAATATGGCTGTGCTAAATCTAAAAATGGTTGATCAAAGGACAAAATGTGTTTGTCTGGCTTGCAACTTTAACCTAATTACAGTCACTTTGCTTATAATTAGCCATGGGTTTAATTTTCTAAGGTAATACACCAAGAGACATAAACAATTTTTGTTTTTATTATTATTATTTTATCCTTACTAAGGATATGTCCATTGATTTTAGAGAGAAAGGGGGAGAGAGAGGGAGGGAAGGAGGAAGAGAGAGAGATTAATCCTTTGCCTCTTGTACTTGCCCCAAATTGGGATGGAACCCTCAACCTAGGTATATGTCCTGACTATAAATCAAACCTCCAACCTCTTGGTATTTGGGATGACATTCCAACCAACTGAGCTGCCCAGCCAGGGCCAAGACACAAACTTTTTTTTTAAAGTCATCTTGTGAAAAGCTATTAGTCAAGAGCACTTAAATGCAAACTTATTGGAGTTGAGTTGACTAAAACCTCATAACCAAACAGTATGAGGCCCAGGATGTGTTCTCAGATGTCTAAAAGAAAGGGGTAATTTTTGGAAATAATATTACATGTCAAATAAAATGTTAAATGTTTCCAGAAACAAAAGCTAAGAGTACAGGTGAGGAAGAGTATGGGAGCCAGTACAATGGCCCCTTAAGATGTGCACCTCCTGATCTCCAAAATTTGTGAATATGTTATCTTTTGGAAAAGAATAAACTCGACAGATGTGATTAAATCAAGGCTCTTGAGATAGGATTATTCTGGATTATCTGGGTAAACCTGATATAATCACAAGGGTCCTGATAAGGGAAAGAGGGAGGTGGGAGAATGAAAGTGATGTGACAATGGAAGCAAATGTCAGAGTCATGCAGAACCACGGATCAAGGAGTGCAGGAGGCCTCCGGAAGCTGAAAGAAGCAAGGGCAGGATTGTCTCTGGGAGCCTCTAGGATAGCGGTTCTCAACCTGTGGGTCGTGACCCCTTTGGGGGAATGACCCTTTCACAGGGGTCGCCTAAGTACATCCTGCATATCAGACATTTACATTACGATTCATAACAGTAGCAACATTACAGTTATGAAGTAGCAATGAAAATAATTTTATGGTTGGGGGTCACCACAACATGAGGAACTGTATTAAAGGGTCACGGCATTAGGAAGGTTGAGAACCACTGCTCTAGAAGGAACATGAACTGATGACAATGACTTTAGCCAAGTACAGCCTATGTGGATCCCAGCTCTATAAGTCACTGAGATTTTGGTAATTTCTTACAATAGCAATAGGAATCTAATACACAGAAACCTACTCTAATGGCACAGGGAAGGAGTTTGGCCTATTGTCAGATAGGGAAATGTGGGGAAAGAGGAAGATCCTGGGCAACCCTGAGCTCAGCAGCTTCTGAAGGAGATTCTGGAAACAGGCCCCAATAGCCAAACCTGAGCAAGGGTTCGGCATGTCCTGGCAGAGGTCTGATCTAAACATTCCCCATCTCTCTGCTCTCTCTTCTCCCAAATCCATGACGGCGAATTTCCCTTCACCTTCAAGGCAGGGCTCACCTAAAATAGATTAAGTGCCACCTTAGTCCTATAATATGTTTTTACTTCGCCTTCTCATATGTGATTGCAACTGACACTACCAAACAGAACTAGCTTTGTGTATTACTTTTACTCCTTTGCAACCGTCATGGTAGGCCAGTGACATAACATGCTTAAATGTTAGTGTCTTCATCTGAAAAAACAAAGAAATGTTACTACCTACTTCACGGAGTTGCCAAGCAGATCAATGAAGCGTACTATCTGATTCTTAGCTGGCCATCTATAACAGTAGCCATTTATTGTTATCACCACCATAACCACCACCGTCATCACTCAAAATTACTTAGTGCCTGGCCTACAGTAAATGCTATAAAGTGTTCATTATTCAATGAGAGAGAGAGAGAGAGAGAGAGAGAGAGAGAGAGAGAGAGAGAGAGAGAGAGAGAGAGAGAAATATCGTGGAGGGCTTGGAAATAGGTGATTCTGAAGAGAAAATCCGTGGACTTCACAGACTTCACAGATTTGCTGATGGTTGGCCCTACTTATGTGCAGATTTGCTGGGACAAATAAAAACTACACACAGAGTATTGCATCCTGCTTAGCTGTGCAACCACTTACTTTATCAGCTTTAAATAAAGTGTGATCATTTCAAATAGCACTTCTGTAGTTTATATAATGGAATTCACAATAACTTGATGCTTTTTCTCTTCCCTTATGATCAGATCATTGTCATTACAGAAACATTTTAAGAAAAAGTTTATTATTTGCTCCATAAACAAACAAAAATATGTATCTGTGCATAGCCTTTTTTCCCATTAAAATATCCCTGCATTTTCTCATGTTACTTTTATTTTATTTATTATTATTACGCAAAGTCTTATACTGTGCATTTAACTCATTTACTAGAGTTGTGTGTATGTTGCATCTCAACTATTCAATAGCAAATAATTTTTGCACAGGGTAATGGCAATGTACTTTCCAGAATAAATGTTCTGGTCTAATCATTTGTATCGACTTGCAACCAAGTGCCTGCTTGGTCTCCTCAAAGGATAGTGCTATCTCAGGGGCTCTGGTATTTCTCAGTTTCTGTGGTTTAGATATCTGGCAGCAGGAAATCCAGATCAGGCTTGTTGAGTGAGAACCAAACTAGTGTTTGATTTTATGCACACTGGACATCTAAAGCCCATGCACTCTGCCCATGAGCTCATTATACTAGCTAATGGGATGATCAGTGACAGAGGACAATGATCATAACTAGCTGAGTATTCTTTCTACGCAGTTGTTTAGTTGCTTATATCTAATGGGTGCTCTCTGGATGGGTATTAACATGTGATACAAACACCTTCATATTTTGTGCCCATTTACATGGTTTCATCTACATGTCTCTTATCCAAATTTCCTTGTTCCAAGTTTTCCAGTATTTGTCCTTCCAGGCACATTAACCCAGAAGTTAAGGCATTCGCCTGCCCATAAAACTCTGTGTATTCTTACCTTAGGCCAGTCTTTTCCCATCCAAAGTGAATGGCCAATTGTACTGCCCAAATCTCTACCCGTTGAGAGCATTTATCCTCACTGTTTCTCAGGGTCACCCTTGAGACCCACACAATTTACAAGGATGACCTACACATGAGCCATGTTGAGTCTTTTTTCTCCTCAGTCAGCTGGACTTAAGGGACTTGCCATGCAGCTATGGTCATGTGCATGCAGATAATATGGGATTTGAGCTACGTGCTCATAAAATATATTTATGCTCTCTGTCCCTACATATGCCTAATAACAATTACACAATTTACACCTTAGACATGTTACTTCTAGATCTGTGACCTTATGACATAACTAGAGGCCTAGTGCACAAAATTCTTGCAAGGGGGTATGAGGTGGGGAGGGGGCTCAGACTGGCCTGCATCCTCTTCCAATCTGGAACCCCTTGGGGGATGTCCAGCAGTCAGACATCCCTCTCACAATCCAGGACCACTGGCTCCTAGCCGCTTGCCTGCCTGCCTGCCTGCCTGCCTGCCTGATAGCTCCTAACTGCTTGCCTGCCTGCCTGATCGCCCCTAACCACTTCTGCCTCAGCTCCTGCTGCCACGGCTTTGTCCAGAAGGACATCTGAAATGACGTCCAGAATGACATCTACACGGTCATTCAGCTTTCCAGTCTAATTAGCATATTATGCTTTTATTATTATAGATTATTATAGATGGAGCTTACATGAATCAGATTGTGATGGGCAGTTTGGGGTTCATGGTCACTTGGTATTTCATGGTCAGTGTGCTCCATCCATACCAAGGCCCAGTGTCATGCTAAGAGCTGCTTCAGATAGCATGGCGTTGGTCAAGAACCATAGAGATCGATGTTATGATTCTCCTACTGAGGGGTGACACATGGAATCCTTTCCCTCTGCATATATTTGCATCTACCTTGTTTCTGATGGTTAAACACCACCTGACCTCTAAAATGTTGGGATCCTATTATATTCATTTCTGTCAGAGACCCAGTCCTATAATACCATCTCCTACTACCAGCTCTGACCTAGAGAGGACAGCTGCCGTTGAATTTTTAAAAGATGCTAGTACCCTTTTCACCAGCTTATTAATTATTTCTTTAATAAATGGAGTGTCCTTCAAGCTTTTGTTTAGAGGTTATTTGGCTGTTGGTTTTATGACCTTACATGGTACATGCATGCTAGCAAGCTCCTTTTTTTGAGTCTTTTGCTCCTGTCTTCCACTGTACCCCAGGAGTTCTGGTGTTTCTAATTCATTTATTTGCTCTCTCACTTTCTCTCTGTTTCCAAGAGCCAGGAATATATGCACAGGATTTTGGGAGATAGTGTTGTCTCCCCAAATCCTATGTCCTGAGGAAATGTTTCCATATTCATGCCAATAAACTCTCTGTAGTCTAACTTTATTCACAGGCTCGCTCAACCCAGCACACTCAGGAACTAGTCCCGGACGTACTTCATCAGCTTCTACCGGTGCAAGTTGGATAGTTTCTGTAGCTCCTTCAGGGTGTAAACTGTGTTCTCTCTTAGCAGGCCCAGCGTGACCTCGGATGGGTTATGCGTGAGGCTCGGTACTTTTAGTCTCATGGCCACGAAGGGAAGCAAAGTAACATTTTCTGGTAGATGCTGTGTCTGTCTTCAAGTGAGAAGAAGCCCCAGCACTCAACACTTTGTGTGGCTCAGAGAGTTCAAGATCCTCTGGGGATCCAGACTTGTTGAATGCATAGACCCAGGTGTTCTCGTCCCTTGTCTCAGGGATCCAAGATTCAGCCTCTGATCTTGGTATAGCAGACTTGCAGAAGTTGAGAATTCTGCCAGGTATGAATTTCTACTACTCATAATTAACCCCTGATTCTGAATATCATCTTTTTCCTATTTCCCAGCTGCAGGAGATGCGACTCTGTACATGTTCCCAAGGAGGACCTCCGACTTTTATACCTAGACTTTAATTGATGATAAATCACTCTCAGCTTTTCAGCGTCTTTATCCAGTGCATCAATCACATTGTCCAGCAGCCATCCAATTCCATAATCTTAATAATTATACTTTTGTATATCTCTCCAGTGCCTGGGATATTGCACTCATCAGAGTAATCCTGTCTATTGGTGCCACCTCCCAGCTCACTAACAGCAAAAGTTTTAACCATTGTATTATTTGTGAGTGATTAGGGCTATACATATTCTTCCTACTGCTGATGGGCTCTTGATTGCCAGCTGGCCAGCAGGTGATTCAGCTCCAAATCCCATTTTTGAGTCTACTTCCTTGGACCACTCCTGACAGTAAATGTTGCAGTTCAGATGTTCGAGGAAACAGATTAAAAGACTCTCTGATTAACATGCAGGAGGTTTATTGTGGTATACTTTTGAGAACACCTGTGAGGAAGCAAGGAAGGGAGAAAATCTGAACTGGCACACATTGTAATAGTGAATGCCACCAACTGCACAGGGATCTCGAAAGTTGAAATACTCCCCTCTCTTTACACCAAATAAACAAGTTGGATTTTGCACTCTTATGGCATTGGTCAGTCATCGACTGCAGCTTCCTCTAGGATGGGTACAAGGTGAGGCAGCTTTCTTAGTCTCAAGACAGCTGTGGTCTGTGAGCAGCAGACTCCTGGCATGAGGGGTAATGAGTGCTTCAGCTGTGAAGGGGATCTCAGTTAAACTTGACCACATCTAGATTTTATTCTTCTAATAACAGAGTACTGCATTCCACATCTCTGAAGCAGAGTCAGGTGAAAAATATAAGATTAAGTTGGTGAATTGAGGGAAGCATGTAGGAACTTAAGATGAAGGAAATGGGAACATGTTGTTTTCATGGATGGCAGAATTCCTCAGGACTTAATGAGACCAGTGATTTCATGACTCAGTGATTCCATAATTTTATTATGCTCATCTTTATTTTGAAGAAGGATCATTATTTTTAGAGTCTACTAGTGCTCACTACACGTGTAGTACTATAATAGAAAAGGGATAAAACATATAGCTTAAATATTGTTTGGATGAAGTATGGGTCAATGTAGAATAATAAAATGTACTATTTTCAACACTAACTCAATACGATGTTGTCTACCTATTAAGAACCAGGTGCCAACTCCTACATCAGTCCATATGGCCCAGATAATGCTATGCACTGTGGTAAGGAGAAAGGACATTTACCTGCTGGCTTAGGCAACCAAGCCCCACCCTAAAGTTGGGATTGATCCCTAAAGCCACAAGTTTGTAAAGGTAAAATAGATGTAGATGAGAACACCATATGAGGTAAATAAGATAAATATTATCACCAGCTTTCTTAGGTTTTATTTTTTAATATTTATGGAGTCACAGAAGATTGTAAAATTAATAGATACAGGCTGTAGCTGGTTTGGCTCAGTGGATAGCAGTCAACCTGTGGACTGAAGGGTTCTGGGTTCAATTCCAGTCAAGGGCACATACCTGGGTTGTGGGGCTCCATCCCCAGTAGGGGGCGTGCTAGAGGCAGCTGATTAATGATTCTCTTTCATCATTGATATTTTTCCCTCTCGCCCTCTCCCTTCCTCTCTGAAATCAATAAAAAAAATATACTTTTTAAAAATGAATAGATAAAATTCCATGTACCATCACCCAGCTTCCCTCAGTCATGACATCATTTATTGCTTTCATAAAATATCAAAACCAAGAAATTTTCATTGGTACAATATTGTTAACCAGACCTTATCCCATTTTCACCATTTTTTGCACATACATTCATGCGTGCAGTCACACCCATTCTACTCTCTCATCCCTATTCACTGCAAGCACTAATCTATTCACTATCTCTGCAATTTTATAATTTCCAGAATGTTATATAAATAAAAGCATATTTCATGTGACCTTTTGGAACTGCAGGCATGCCTCATTTTATTGCACTTCACTTTATTGTGTTCTCAGAAATTGAGATTTTTTTTTACAAATTGAAGATCTGTGGCAACCCTGTATAGAACAACTTTTTTGGCACCGTTTTTCCAAAAGACTCATGATAGTTGGCATTTTTTTGCACTGAAATATTTTAATTAAGATATGCAAATTATTTTTATAAGCATGTTTCTATTGCAGATTTAATAGTCTACAGTAATAGTCTAAACATAACTTTTATATGCACTGGGAAACCAAAAAATTTGTGTGACTCACTTTATTGTGATATTCACTTTACTGTGGTAGTCTGGAACCAAACCCACAATCTCTCCAAGGTCAGCTTATACCTCTTTTCACTCAACATAATTCCCTCAAGACCTATCCAAGCTGTCGCATTTATCAATAGTTAACTTTTTATTATTGCTTAGTAGAATTCCATAGGTATGGATGAAGCAGATTTCTTTAACCATTCACCCAGAGGAGGACTTTGAGTTGTTTCCATTTTTTATATTAATAATAAAGTGGCCAAAAACATTTGTATATAGGCTTTTATATGAATATATGTTTTAATTTCTCTGGAAATAATGTTAAAAATTGTGATTGCTAGATTATTGTATATTGGGTGAGCGAATGAGAAGTTTTATAAGAAAACGCTAAACCATTTTCCAAAGTGGCTATGACATTTTGCATTCCCACCAGCAATATATGAGAGATCCATTTTCTCTGCATTCTTTCTAGTGATTAGTACTTATTACTACTTTTTTTAATTAAATTTATTGGGGTTACATTGTTTTAAAAACATTATATGACTTTCCAGTGTATATTCCTACAATGCATCATCTGTATATCACATTGTGTGCTCCCCACCCAGTCTAGTCTCTCCTGTCACCATACATTTGACCCCCTTTACTCTTTACATCCTCCCCCTACCACCTTCTCCTCTGGTAACCACTATGCTGTTATCTTTCTCTATGAGTTTGTTTGTTCGTTGTTGCTTTCTGTTTTATATGCTACATATGAGTGAAATCATGTGGTTCTTGTCTTTTTCTGTCTGAGTTATGTTGCTTGGCATAATACTCTCAAGATCCACCCATGTTGTCATAAATGGCAGTAATTTGTCCTTTCTTGTGACTGAGTAGTATTCCATTGTATAAATGTACCACATCTTCTTTATCCAATCATTCATCTTAGAACACAGGTTGTTTCTGTGTTTTGGCTATCATATTATCACTTTTTTATTTTAGCCATACAAATAGGTATGTAGAAACACCTCATTGTGTTTTTAATTCTCATTTCTCTAATGGCTAGTAATGTTGATAAATTGACAGGTATGACTCAAGTAAATTGATTACATTAATACTTCTGATTTTACTGCATACATATTTTTATTATAACAATGCTCATTTCACACACACAAAAACTTCAACTATTCATTAAGTACTAACTGTTATGTATTATTTACTGCCCTTTCTACTATATAATGTTAGAGGTAGTTAGATTCAAATACACTGGTGCAATCCTTACTTTCAAATAGTAGAAAACTGATGTATAGAAATATTAAGTAACTTGTTCAAGACTGACTGTACCATTAGATCTGGAACGAGATTCCAGATGAGCATGTCTTGGTTCAGCACCTTTTTGAAATACAGTTACATCTTTATGTTTGGTTTCCTCAATAAACTGTGTGTGTGTGTATGTATGTATGCGTGTGTGTGTTTTACCTCTTTCTGCATCAAGCATATTCCCTTGAATATAAAAAGTGCTCGAAATATGGCTGTTTGTTTATTAATAGACTAAGAGTTACAAACATCTCTCCTCCAACTTTATTTTTCAAACCTGCTTTTGGCCATATGCCTTTTTTCAAATACCCAGCTCTTGCTTGATTTTCACTCCAGTTAAATTCTGCACCCCA
Source organism: Murina feae (assembly GCA_004026665.1). Classification (NCBI taxonomy): domain Eukaryota; kingdom Metazoa; phylum Chordata; class Mammalia; order Chiroptera; family Vespertilionidae; genus Murina; species Murina feae. Next base: position 53,903 of record PVJC01002391.1, on the reverse strand, counting down.
GGGATGAGTGTGTGTATATGTGTGTGTAGCTGATGAATGCTTTTATGTTACTATTAGTAGAATGCTACTAATCCAAGGATAATAAGACATTATATATTACTAGAGGCTCGGTGAACAAAATTCATGCACTGGTGGGGGGTGTGTCCCTCAGCCCAGCCTGCGCCCTCTCCAATCTGGGACATCCCTCTCACAATCTGGGACTGCTGGCTCCAAACCACTTGCCTGCCTATCAGCCTGATCACTCCCTAACCACTCCCCTGCCAGCCTGTTCAACACCTAAGTGCTTCCCTGCCAGCCAGATCACCCACAACTGCCCTCCCCTGCCAGTCATCTTGTGACCACATAGGGGCAGCCATCTTTGACCACATGAGGGTGGCCATCTTGTGCAAGGGCATGATGGTCTATTTGTGTATTACCTCTTTATTTTACATGATGCTTTAACTTTACATAGCATTTCCAAGCCCATCTGTCAAGGGTGGGGAATGTCTAGCCTGCAGGCCATATAAGGTCCTCAAAATCATTTGGTGTGGCCCCACCAAAGCATTAAGAATGAGTTAATTAAATGTTTGACCAAATATAGCAGGCTAATTTTTAAGTTGATCATTTTGTATGGCAAGTGAATGATGTTAAAAATATCTACATGTCATGGCAGAAGAAATGTTCCTCATCCCTGAAACTGTCCTGCCTGTGCTACTGTGTGCATTGTGATGCTTCTCAGACATTATAAACCCTGATAATGAGAGTCTATAATATCTGAATTTTACTGACTTTGAGGAAAGTGCACAGTTGGCCATGACAGAGAGAAAAGAAGATGCTCAGGGGAGCAGGAAGTGGGCAGTGAAATTGAGGTGCTCTGACTGCTTTTCTTCCCAGACATACTAGAGGGAGACAACCACATGGATGGGGAAAAATCTGACTCTCATTACTTAAGAAAAAAAGTATAGAATATCAGCTCAATATGAAGGTAATTAAAATTAAAATTTGGCTGAAAATGTAGAAATTAGGTTTTCAAATTGTCAAAGAATTGTGAAAGTTTTTGTAATTGTAATCAATAAGGAGAGGTTTGAATTTGTGATGTTTGGAAATGATACACCTGGTGGGTATTCACAGTCTAAAGATTAGTCATGAAAATGGATGCTAAATGGAGTGGATTTGAGAAGATTGAAATGTGGAAAGATCTTAAGGTGCTGGATGGATCATCCATCGGGACGCTGAAGATATTTTTCATGAGAGTGGATCTTGGGGTAGAGAGGGAGAGTGTGAGCTAAAGTCTTAGGTAAATGAGAGTGAATGATGAAGGATTGGTAAATAATCCAAAGGAAAAAAGAAAATGGTGTAAGTAAAAAGGTAGAAGATACTTTACAAGCTGGAGGAAGAATATTAATCTAGAATCTGCACTGAAGGATCAAACAAATACTGGCTCTACCTCTGGTCCCAAGGAACATAGAAAATAAGAAAGGACAATGAATGATCTACACTGGTCATGCTAAATAATATCGAAGGATATGAATAGTACTTATCCTCTATTGAAAGGGGTAAATATGATAGCACATGTAGAAGATCCAGCACAGGCCGGGAACACATATTGTGCTCTGTAAATATTGCTATTATAAAAATGCTGAGGATATTTAAAGGAGATATAATTATCTCCATTTTAAAAATAAGGAAGTTCAAGCACAGGAATATTAAGTGATCCCCTCAATTCTGTAGGGCTAATTAATGCCAGAATAAAGAGTCAAGTCAAACCCTTATATTCTCCTACCAGTTTTCTCACTTGCCTGTAGGTCTTGTCACACTATGAATAGAAGCAAGTGTCTTATCCAGGTCTGGTCTGCGTAGGGTTGAATTGTTCATCTCAAACTTGGAAGTAGAAAATAAGAAACTAGGCAAGAATTTGCCAGAAAACAGTCTCAGGAGTTGGGTTCAGTCAGAGCATTATTTTAGTAAGTAGTGCTTGTTTAAATCTGATAGTTGAAGTCTTTCTCTCTCTCTTTTTTAAATAAAATACTATTTAAATATAAATGCTAAATTTAGTAAAGGCATTTCTAGCTTATTAAAAATTAATCTAGTCTTAGAAATTATTATCCGTGTCTTTTTCCACTTAAGGTGGTGGGTAGGTAAAAGTTGACATTCGTTCTAAGTCAATTTAATTTGTCATACTCTTTTAAAAAATATATTTTTATTGATTTCAGAGAGGAAGGGAGGGGGGAGAGAGAGAGAGAGAGAAAGAGAGAGAGAGAGAGAGAGAGAGAGAGAGAGAGAGAGAGAGAGAGAAACATCAGCTGCCTCCTGCAACTCCCACTGGGGATTGAGTCTGCAACCCAGGCATGTGCCCTAACTGGAGATCAAACCATGACCCCTAATTCATAGGTCAACACTCAACCACTGAGTCATGGTGGTGAGACCACTTTGTCATACGCTTTAATAGAAAAGACTAATCACTCACATAGCTGGGAAGATGGCATTAAGAATTAGGTACTTCAGTTTAACCAGTTTAAATTCTCAGAAGGCACTCTCAGAAGAATAAAGCTAATAAATAGTGAAGGCATCTACGATGGAGACTTTTCACATTACCTAAAATCAAAAATGAAGAATTCTCCAGAAGTTACTCGATGCAAAAAAGGAAATTGGGCCCGGCCATGGGGTTCAGTGGTTGAGCACGGACCGATGAACAAGGAAGTCACTGTTTGATTCCTGGTCAGGCCACATGCCCAGGTTTTAGGCTTGATCTTCAAAAACAGGCATGCAGGAGGCAGCCAATCAATGATTCTCTCTCATCATTGATGTTTCTATCTCTCTCTCCCTTTCCCTCCCTCTCTGAAATCAATAAAAATATATTTTAAAAAAAGAAAAAAGAAGGAAATTGGAATAGAACAGAATATGGATAAGTATTCTGCAAACACTGCCAATTGTGCATTCTAAGTTTGCCTAATATAGAAGACAAGCAGTCTTAGAAGAATGGAAAAAAAAAAGAGGCCATGAACTTTGAATTTGAATCAGGAGACAAACATTGAAAGGAAACAACTCAAAGAAAGAACAGCTAAGATAATTACTTACTTGGAAGAAGTATGCCCAAAACTGGTATGACCCACCAGAAGAGAATAGGGTGATGTTCCTTCTTTCAGGTCCAAGGACAAATACCTTCCCACACATTGAATTCCTCATGAAATAAATTATAATTGTGGAAGCTTACCAAAATTTAGATTAAAATAGGTATTTGACTGAATTTGAGCCAAAATCTGATATACAGTGTCAGCCAAATACTTTCAGTAAAATCTCTTGAGAGCCAAATGTTCTTTGAAGTCAGAAAGACTATACTTTTGCAAATTACAATAACTATGTATAAATAGGATGATCATATAATTTATCATCCAAACTAGTATACTTTTAAGTGAAAAGAGATGCTATTGATAATAATGCCAGTACAATAGCCACAAACTCAGATAGTCCTGGACAAACTTGACTATATGGTCACCTTACATATAAGCCATTCTTGGTGGTAAAAAATACATGTAGGCCCCCAGCCGGCATGGCTCAGTGGGTAAAGCATTGGCCTGAGGAATGAAGGGTCCCAGGTTTGATTCCGGCCAAGGGCTCATGCCTTGGTTGCGGGCTCAATCCCCAGTGGGGGGCAATTAGGAGGCAGCTGATCAATGATTCTCTCTCATCATTGATGTTTCTATCTCTCCTCCCTTTCTCTCTGAAATCAATAAAGAAATATATTTTAAAAAAATACATGTAGGTGGTTGGGATGATAAGTCAAAACCCTAGGATTATAGTTCACTGGTTAGTCAAGATTGCATCTTAGAAAGTGTTAAAGGTATTCCTAATTGATTTCAAAATTTTCTAGAAATTAAAAACATTTAAATAGCTATAACTTAAATAAACAGAATCCTGAAATCACAAATAATTGCTTATTCCTTGGAGTAGAAATTAACTAGTACCATGTTCTTATTTTTCATCTCAATGTGCATGCGTATGTAAACTTTTGTTGATTATACATTAGTGATTTCTTCAATCTTCTCATTATGAACAGAGCAACAAGGGCCCCTTCAGCCCTCAGGCCAATATTTGATAGGAGCAACCTTCAAAGAAAAATAATCTTAAAAAAATTTTAGTTAGAAAAAAATATATTGGTCAGAGGGATCAATTAGTAAGTTAATTCAAATATATTTCCCTTTTTGAGAGTTTAGATGATGATGATGATGATGATGATGATAATGACAACAATGATGAAGAAAGACCTTACTATTACTCTCACACCACTTGTCACTCTCTCAGAAAACACATCACACACACACACACACACACACACACACACACACACACTCCCCATCTCAGTGTATGGAACCACCACCCACCCAAGTTACTGCTCAGCTTCAAACAGGTATCCTAATCAACATCTTCTCTTCACAAATCCCTCGCATATCATCTGTCTCTAGGTTCTACTTGCAAAGCACATCTTGAATGTGTCTACTTTTCTCCAATCAAATGGCATCACACAGCCCAAGCCATTAATCTCTCCTAAGCAGACTTCTGGCTCCTACTTTTTGCTGCCACCCATTCTTCTGCTGCCACAGGCAGAGGGATCTTTTCAAAATTATAAAGCATGTCATTTAACCCCTTGGTTAAGCTCCTCAGTGGCTTCCCATGGCTCAAGAATAAAATAGCACTTCTTGTGGCCAAGGAGGCCTGTATCAGCTCATCTGTGGCCATTTTCTCCTCTCCTCTCAGTGGTCCTGTCTCACTGGCCTACTCTCTGTCCCTCCAGAGCACTGCCCTTTCCCAACTTAGAGCCTGTCTCTAGAACTTTCCTCAGCTTATAACAAACACCCTTCGTGGGCTGGTCCTTCGATGAGTACCTATCTTCCCACAGTTTACTCTCTATTATATCTGACAACTTATTTTCTAGAGCAATTATCGTGATCCAACTGTTCTTATGTGTTTATTATTTATGCCTCGCTCCTCCAACTGCATTGTAAGCATGTAGAAAAAAAATTTTCCCCTGTAAAAAGGCACATAGTAAATATTTTAGACTTCGCAGAACATATGGTCTCTGTTGCATGTACACTGTGATTGTAATATGAAAGCAGCTATAGATAAACCAGTGGATGTGTCCATGTTTTAATAAAATTTTATTCACAAAACACAGGCTTTGGGCCGCTTTTGACTCATAGTCCATAGATTGCCAACTCTCTCCAGGGCCATTACTCTGTATCCATTGTTCTCTCCCATATTCTTCCGTGCCTAGCACAAAGCAGGCGCTGCACATATTCACATTTTTATCCTTGCCAAAACCCTGGAAGGTGTCCTGGCTGGTTTGGCTCAGTGGGTAAAGCATCAGCTCTCAGGCTGAAGGGTCACATACTGGGGCTCCTTCAATAGGCAACCAATTGATTGTGTCACATTGATGTCTCTCTCTCTCTCTCTCTCTCTCTCTCTCTCTCTCTCTCTCCCCACACCCTCTCTTATACTCAATGGAAAATAATACTCTCTAGTGAGTATTAAAACAAAACAAAATCCTGAAATGGGAATATTGTTATTTCCATTTTATAGATGAGCAAAATAAGGCTCCATGAGGTTTACCAATCCACCCAAACTCACAGAACTATTATATTTGTTTCCTAGGCTGATGGTAAAAAGTACCATAAACTGTACAAACTACCCAAAGCAACAGAAATTTCTGCTCTCACAGTGTGGAGGCTACAAATCCAAAATCAAGGTGTTAGCAGGACGGTGCTTACTCAGAAGTCTCTAGAGGAGATTTCTCCCTTCCCTCGTCCAGCATATTTGGTTCCTGGCATTCTTTGGTTCAGGGCGCCCATAACTCCATTCTCTGACTCTGCTTTCACAGGACCTTCTTCTGTGTGTGCCTGTATCTTCACATGGCCTTCCTCCCTGCATGTCTGACCATGCATTCTCTCCTCTCACAGGACAGTAGACTTCAGATTTAGGACTCATCTTAATAGAAAATAATCTCATTTTAACTAATGTTATCAGTAAAGGTCTATTTCCAAATAAGGTCACATTTTGAGACTGAGTGGACATGAATTTGGGGGGAAGACAGGATTAAACCAACTACAACTTTTATTTTTCAAATATATTTTATTGATTTTTTACAGAGAGGAAGGGAGTGGGATAGAGAGTCAGAAACATTGATGAGAAAGAAAAATCAATCAGCTGCCTCCTGCACACCTCCTCCTGGGGATGTGTCTGCCACCCAGGTACATGCCCTTGACCTTTCAGTCCATAGCTCTATCCACTGAGCCAAACCAGTTAGGGATAATTACAACCTTTAAATGGTAAAGAGTTGAACTTGACTCCATTTCAATGATTTTATACTCTGAAATTATAATCTTAGCTAGTGAATTAACAGTTAACAGTGGTGTTCAATTTTAGAGTTATTTTGAGAAATGATGATTCGATAGTTATCAGTGGAGAAGATATCTAAGACACTTACTTTAAAAGAGTTTGTCTAAGTCATTGTTTTTGACTAGCATCCTGCACATGATGTTAATATTGACTTTAAGGGTACCTCAGCCTGGACGCTGTGGCTCAGTGACTGAGAGTAGACCTATGATCCAGGAGGTCAAGGTTCAATTCCTGGTTGTTTCTTTCTCTCTCTCCCTCTCCTTTCTTCTCTGATATATATATATATATATATACACACATACACACACATATATATTTATATATATATATTTAAAAATGTACCTCATTCATATCTTATGTACAGAGATTTAAGATGTTTTTCTATGGATACTGTTGGTTGAACAAGAGAATCACATTGGAAATTTCACAATCTCTCTAGTTAACATCCTTGAATATCAGTTTTGTAAGTCAGAATTTTCCCCAGAGATGGTCTAAAGCATATTTCCCCCCTTTAGAAGAGAATGAAGTTCTATTACAACCCAAACACACTTAGGAAATGCCAGGCCAAACCAAGTAAAACAGATTTCATTACTGAAGTAAATAACTGCACTTTACCACTTTTTATTTGTTAAGGGGCATTGTGAATTTCTAGGAGGGAGATATTGTATATATTTTTCTAGGTTTATTGAACTTTTTCTGTAGAGTCTATTTAGGAGCTAATGTGTGCCACACGCTTTGGTATACTGACTTTGGGTGTTTGCTTGCTTATCTAAATTCAGATTAAGTTCTGCTTTTGTGAAAGTCAATATGTATGGAGTTTATACATCTTTTGGATTTTAGAAATTGGTTTTGAACCCCTTCTTAATGGATGAGGTTAGTTCCTGAACAAAGGGGAAACCCTCGTGGATTACACCATGATAACTACTAATTTATTGGTCAGTTCATTCACTAATTTATTTTTCATTTATTCGAGCACTGAATTCATATTCACTTATGGTGCCCAAGGAAGTAGCTATGGACATAAAGATGATCAGAACTAGACACATTTTCATTAAGTCATCCAGATACTTTTCCAGAGTAATTTTTATAAATGGAATCCACATCTATTGGACTGAACTGTGTCCCTTTAAAAATTCATATGTTAAAGGCTCAATCCCATAGGATGTGACTGTATTTGGGGGTAAGACCTTCCAAGAGGTCATCAAAGTTAAAGGGTGTGATAAGGGTGGAGCCCTAATCCAACAGGAATAATGCCCTTGTAAGTAGAAGTGGAGGTACCAGGGAGGACATGCCCAAAGAGAAGGTCATGTGAGGACACACACTAACAGTGGCCATCTACAAGCCCAGGAGAGAGGCCTCCGGAAAAATCAGCTCTGCCAGCATTTTGATCTTGGATTTCTAGTCTCCAGAACGGTGATAAGATACATTTCTGTTGTTTAAGCCACCTCCTCTATGGACTTTTGTAATATTAGCCCTAGCAAATAAAAACACCACCGCTAAAAGTGCACTGGGCCCCTGCCTTAAGAGCTTCATGCAGCCAGTTCTAATGTCTACCAGAGGATTTATTCCTTTGTTTCTATTTTAGAGGAATTTCAGGAGAACCAACATGATTGTAAACCTCTTGAGGACAAGGCCTTTGCCTGTTGCATCTCCAGACTGACTAGCAGAGAAGGGCATCTGCTAGAAGGACTATATCATCTACATTTCTAGTCCCCTCTGTACATTAATAATTGAGAGGTGGCTAATATATTTCTTGGAAAGAGCAAGGAATAAGGAAAAGAGTACTACAAGGTGTTATACATGTAGTTAGATGCTCCAAATATGTCTCCTCATTCAGTATTTCTTTTCTTTCCTTTTCTTTTTTTGAGGTAAATGTCTTTACCCTATTTTTTCAGACTAGGAAACAGAAATTCAGAAAGCATTAATGATTTCGCTAAGATCATAAGATCACTGGTAAAGCCAGAACTCAAACTATTCCCCCTGTTTCTCTGAATATACTAGTATGCTGATCTGAGGGAAATAGGTACATTTTTTTAAAAAAATGAGGAAAAGATGCTGATTAGGGTAATTTCACCAATTGCTTAATTAGAGGAAAGAAGATATCTTTTCAGGCAGCAGAACTTCTGAGAAAGAAATGGGCATTATAGTGGCCTATGTATTTACTTCAGTGATATCCTCAAAACTGGCATGGCTACCCAAAATTAAGGCCATGTTACGTTGTGCAAATAAAAATGATTATAAAGCACTAGTAAATGCCAGACACAGTTTTTGGTTCTTTACATGTATTCTTGATGTCACTGCTTTGGAAGGATAGTGAAAAAAACACAAGTGGGTGCAAAGGCTGGCGAATACAATGACCAGCATTAAAATCATGCTACACAATTACTGGTAAGACACATCGGGAAGGTTTACTCTGGAGGAAATTGAAGATGGCGTGATAGACACTTCAGACAGTTTTAAAAAAATGTTAGGTAGAAGGATTTAGACATAGGAATAGACGTAAGATGTAAACCTTCCATTACTGAAAGGGTTCAAACAGAACACCTGCATTCAATGGGAGATCCAGTGGTTAAAACCTTACATTCCTTAAACTTGAAGATTTTAGGAGTTTTACGATTTATAAATATCATCATCATCTTCTTTATTAACAAAATTAGGCTTACAGAAAAATAAAAAAAGATTAGTGCTAGATTCTTCCTGGAACTATAAAAAGAATTCTCGGGGGAGCATACCCATTCTCTCATCACTATTGTTTTTTGTTTTTTTTTTTAATTGTCATACAATTTGAACCCTTCTCCATAGGGACTCTTTCAAAAGTATATTAAGCAAATTTAATCTCTGAGTTTCAAAACTGATAACATTACCTGTTTTGAAAGGATTGCCTATTTATTTTTGCTTTTATCGGCAAGAGGAGCTCATCTTAATGCCTACCATTGGGTCAGGCATTGGGCAGAAGCTTCTCAGAATGTGATAGGTTGGGTGTTTTTCTTATCTGGGACCCGTGTTTCTGGAGAGGCACCCAGAGAGGCTAACAAGTGAGTCCGTGATGATAGCGAGCATCATGAAAAATTAGAGCAGGTAATTCATTTGCAAGCACCAGAGAAGTGACGTGAAAGGGCTGCCCACAGCCCCGAATGACAAATTAAAGAGTTGCGGGGAAATGAGGATAAATTGCGGAACCGACCTACTGAGGATGGGTCAAGAAAGATACTGCATACAATGCACTCAGAAAAACACAGGCTGGTGGAGGTGTGTGTGTGTGTGTACCAAAATTATTTTTAAAAATCACGTTGTTGTGGCTATAGACCCTTGACCTGTCATGAGAACGATGTGATCTGGGGTGGGCAGGGGGAATGCATCCAGAGGCGTTCCGCCCTGCTGCTCCGAACACAGTGGGTGCGCAGAGAACCCGAATGCCCCAGGAAGAGGATGGTAGGGGATACTGATGATTAACGCCGCCCAGGAACCAACAGGGCTGGCGAGGATGACAGAGCCCGGAGCCCGGGGAAGGAGGATGACTCACGGGTGAGGGGTACCTGGGGGTAGAGCGAGGTGGGGCGCACGTTGGCGAGCGCAGGGGGAGCGGCTCGGACCCGGGCAGTGGGTGGCGGGGGGGGGGGGTGCCCGTGGGCGGAGCGGCTCCGGGGCGGAGTGGCTGGCTGCCGAGCCTGCGAGAGCAGCAGCATCACCCGGGAGCGGAGCCTCCGAGACTCCGCCTAACTGACACCCAAACTCTCCCTCTCCCTCCCGACGCCCCGACCTGGAGGCAGCGGAGCCCGCGAGCAGCCTCGGCAGCGGCGGCCGCGGCCCCGGCCCCGCCCCCGCCCCGCGCGCGAGCCCTCGCCCCCTCGCCGCGCCCGCCGCGCCGCTGCCTGCCCGCCCCCGCCGGCCGGGGCTGGGCTGCGGGAGGCGGCTGGGCAGCCCCGCGCCTCGCTAGGGCGACCACAACAAAGGCAGCATCCGGGGCTGGGTGGAGGCAAACAACCATGAGAGACGGGGCTCGCCGCCTCCCCGGCTCCGCTGCTGCCGCCGCCGCCGCCGCCGCCGCTCCTCCGCCCGCCGCCCGGAGGGCTCCGCTGTGAAGCGCAGGGAGCAGGGGCGCCGCGCTGCTGGGCGTGCATCCGACAGGGCAGCCCGGAGCCCGAGGAGGGGGCGGGCAGGCCACGACCATGGCCTCGGCCGTGGGGCCCCGCGGCGCTCGCCCACCCACCGTGCCTCCCCCCATGCAAGAGCTGCCCGACCTGAGCCACCTGACCGAGGAGGAGAGGAACATTATCATGGCAGTGATGGACCGGCAGAAGGAGGAGGAGGAAAAAGAAGAAGCCATGCTCAAGTAAGCCACCCCCAGCCGCGCCACCCGAGCCTCCGTGCCTCCCTCGGTCCATTCACCACTCACTCACCCAACCCTCGGGGCTGGGCGTGGGGGAGGGGGCTGGGCGAGGGGGCTGGGTGCGGGGCGGAGGCGCCCTCCTCGGGGCCAGGGGCTCTGGGCTGGAGCAGGGAAGAGGTTAGGGGAACCGGAGGAAGGGGAGGATGTCACGGAGCCCAGAGCCCAGGAGCCAGGAGAGGGTGGCTGGAGATGGGTGCAGAGGAGGGTTGGGTGGACCCGGACCACCCTGGGGCTGGGATGTGGGGAAGCTGAGAAGAGCTGATGCCACCCAAGTGGAAGGGCCCTGGGTTGGGAGCAGGTTAGGGGGCAAGGGGTGAGTGGAAGGAAGGGGAGGTGGGAAGAAGAGGTGCTGAGAATAGCCCCTCTGCTCTTCCTGGAGTTGTTTAGCAGGCTGGGGTTACCCCACTGAAGGGTGTCAGTATGTACATAGGAAAAAGGCTTATTTTTAGTCTTCATTTCAGTACTCATTCAAATCACAGATCAAGGTTAGGTCTTAATTGGGGGGCAGTTGCCATTGTGGGAACCTGCCCACCCACCCCCGACTCTCTTTAACCTTTTATGCACAGTCTTTTACACAAAATACCTGTGTGCAGTCACAGTTTCTTCATATATGTAATGCCATTGACAATGCAAAGTTTGTAAGAGCAGGAGAAGCTGATGGGGAGTCTGGTGTCTTTACTGGCTTCCAAGAGACCTCTGGGGCCTGCTCAGTTCCTGGTGCAAGCAGTCCAATAGGGAATTGGATATTTGCATACATCTCCCCTTCTTTAAAGCCCATCCGTCCTTTAAGGGATCCCTGTCCAGTGCCCTGTGCCTGGGGAGGGGACAGGCCCGTAGCTGGTCGTGTAGGAGTGTGTGACTGTGCTGCTTACAAGGTTCTGGCACCCAGAGGTGGTTTCGCTCCTGAAGGGGACTCTACTCTGCCTTCCCCTGGCAGGTCTTCGTGTACTCAGGAAAGTTTTCAACCCAGGGGGGAGGGGATTTAGGAACCCTGCCTGGGACTAATTGCTTGGCATTCCCCAGTTGGGTCAGTAGTGTATCTGGGGGCACAGGATTGGCATGAGGCGCCAAAGGGAACCTGTTGCATCTTGAATTAGCTGACAGCCAAGAAGGGGCAGACACAGAAGGGAAGAGGCGTGAGAGCTAGGCATGGAGCACACCAGGCACGGTTCTCCTCACCCCCTAGGATTGCCTCCTGAAGAGAAGATGCCGCTTCCCCTCAGGGCAGCAGTGCCTCACAGGACAGGCATGGCCTGCAGGCTGTGCTCCTACGCCAGTGTAACTGCTGCCCAGATGGGAGAGGGGGCATTGAGGGAGAGCTGTGGGTGCCCTGTCACAGGAAAAGTGTAGAAATCCGGTCATTCCTGCCATTTCCATTGTAGTCTCCGAAAAGGGCCATTAACTTGGGAGGCCAGGGCTGGCCTGCTTCTATCAAGAGCAAGCAGCAGGTTTCTGAATTCCCTGCTCCTTCTCATCCAAAAACTAAACCCCAAATACTTTAAGCCTGCGGGTTTGAGGGAGGCACAGCCCTCGTTAATCCGCTGCCTGTCCCTACTGGGAACAGTGACGTCCCTGGTGCTGCAGGCTTCCCCCTCCTGAGATTGGAAGTAGTGGATGGTGTCTCATGGTGCTGTCTGTCTGTCTGGTTGTCAGTCCGTCTGTCCTCACTGGTTGCAGCCCCTGCCATTCGTTTCTGGGCACCTTCTCTGCTGGTCAGGATTTACAGGTTTGCTCCTGTTCCTTTTGGTGTTTGCTGCAGACAGCAGGTGGATGGAGGCCTCCGGCAGCCAGTGAAAGCCATGGGCTGCTGCTGGACAGGGTCCGACAGGAAGGGGAAGGCGCAGTGCAAGTAGTGGCCATCAGGCTCCGTCATTGGCTGTCTCAGGAACGGCGGAGAGTGAGGGATTTTAAGTGAGAGTGGGTGAGTTTTTAGGACAGAATTTCAGACCTGCTAATTGCCTGAGGACAGCAATGATAAGACTGTATGACGAGCGCCGTCCAACGGTTCATGTCTAAACATCTCTCCCGCTGCTGCTCCTGTGGCTACTGTCCACTGGTTTGCAAATATGGTTCCTTTATAGCAAGGATTCACACAATATTGCAGTATGTGATGCTGTTATACAACAGTTTCCTGTAATCCAGGACCTCTGCATTAACTTTATCAATCAGCCTCCACTGCTAACACCTCGGCCTTTTGTGCAGTGGCAGATCGGTGAGTGTTTTGGAATACCACTTTGCTGCCATATAAGTGTGTCAAATTGACTGCAATTAGCAGAACAGTGTTGTACATTTTTCTGGAGTGCACTTTATGCCATAAAAACGGGATCATAGGGACTATTCAGATGACCTAAGGTATATATAGGAGTTAATAACACATAGTCAAAGGTGTGTTGGCCTTTTCTAAGCTTTGCATAACAATAGATTGGAAGACAGGATGCTTTCCACGGGGCTCTGAAACATTTGTTAAATCAGAGATAAGCTTTTATGGTAATATTGGGTCCCTCATATTACATATTGAGAAATTCACAACAGATCATACAAAGCTAAAGTTCTGGTAACAGAGCGATTAGACTTAAAATTCACTGTTATCACCACTGTAGAGCCATCACCTTGAGCTACCTACTGTGAATACTCTGTCCCTTCACAATGTATAAAAACAGACATTAATACATAGAAGATAGAAAAGTGATGGATAAATATGCCAAAGAAACTTTACAAAGTATCAATTAAAATATAGCTAAAATTTAGTAGTATAGTTTAATCAGCCTTGACTGTAAATTGCTACATGAATTTGGTCTTGATAATGTCTTTAAATATATATCAGTGGAAGACAATAATCAAGCTACTTTCACCTTAAGATTTCAGAAAAGTTTTTATTTGAAATTGTAAGTACTTTATTATAAAAAATAATTTATTTTGTTTGCAGAGTGCACTGATTTTAAATACCATTGATATAGTACAAGAAATAGTTGACTCCTGCAAATAAATTTTACTGGTTGATTTAATTATCTGAAAATAAAAGGTCTTTTCTTAACCTTAACAGAGTTTTTGGTGTGTGTGTGTGTTTGTTCTGGAGACTTTTTGAAACCGAACTTCCTCAATGAATATTCCTTTAAGTAACTGTCACCAGACACCATGAGCCAATATATTGCCTGGGTGGAAAACTGCATTATCTGGGACCTAAATTAGAGAAGATCTCAAATCTTATTGCTTCTTTATAAATACTTCATAGAGAAAGGAGCTACAGAATAGTAGAGAAGAGGAAAAAATGAACCAGAGTTAAAGAGATGGTTTGAGAATGGAGACTGAGAACCATATTGGGATATTAAATGAAACTAACATTTATTGAGCATTTACCTCATGCTGGCCATTATCCTAAGTGGTTATTGACTCACATGCCAAATAGTTGAACTGTGCTCAAGTTTAATGTATGGATATTTGAATTCTCACAACAGCCTGCACAGAAGGTAAGTTAGTCACACAATCCTCTATTCTTCATCTTACACTCAGAGCTCCAGTAATAACCTCAGCTGACTCACATGATGGCCTGGTCAGGATTCAAATCCAGATCTTTTTTTAAAAGTAACTTTTTTTAAAAATTTCAATTGACACACAATGCAGACCTTTTATTCCAAATCCAAGTATGTTCCCGTACACTACACTGTCCTACCAGAAAGAGGTTTGTGTTTCAGCTACCGTTCTTCTCTTTCCTTAGTTTCAGAGCTGTGGTTTGGCAAATGGTTAGGCTGATTCAGAAGTTCAGCTGCTGACTCTAGGAGGGCCTGCAGCTTCACCCACACTCTCCTTAATAGTTTTCATGTGGACTGAGGGCAGCGGGATTGTCTTCAGTTCTAAGATCATGAAAAGCTTCGTGCTCTGAAAGAAAGACCATTAACTTTGGATCCAAGCATTCTGGGGCTCTAGGTCTAGTCCTGCCACTTGCTGTGTAAATGTAGGTAAGAAAATTAAACTGGGATTCCATGAGTTTCTATTTTTCTTATGAATCCTGCAAGTTGTGGTGTGAATTGATTTATAAAGAATATTGACTTTGGACTTATTCCTGTCTTTTTAACAAGGAACTAAACACTAACTTTTCAAACATTCCTAATATCCACTTCCTTTGTGAGAGGAGAAAGGAAGTAGAAGGAGCAGAACTCTTTCTCCATTTTCTCCCTCCAAGCAATTATAATAGTGTGGCAGGCATCCTGGTTCCCTTGGGGTTTGCAAAGATGTTTATATTGTACACCCCAAAACATTCTGCCATAATGCTGAGTCAGGATGGCTAAGAAGGAAAAGGGAAATGGCAATAGTAATGAGAGAAAGTGACTAAACCTGAGAAAGGGGCTACCCGCTCTGAGGAGATTCTGTGTTAACTAGGAAACCACAAGAGGGGAAGAACTTACAACCTTTCACTCCGAGGCCAGTCTCCTTCATACCATTGATGGATAGGGTTAGATTCAGGGAAGGTTAACTATGAAATCTTCTGGAGGTTTCCATTTTCAACAAATACCTATCTTAGTACTAGTAAATGTGCATGCTCAGTACTGAGTTCTCAAATACTCCTGGAGAAAACATAGAAAAGGGAAGCCTAAACAATGGAAGAGGGAGGTGAGGTGTTAAAGGGAATGGAGGGTAAGAGACAGGACCGCTTAGTGCACATTTTTGCCAGCCTGCCTTGACTTTCTTTCAACTTGTGTTCCTTCTTAACCAAAACTGAGGGGGCACCACTGTTTAAGTAAATAGGTTACTAAATTAGAAGTAGAATATGGAAACCTGTGTGAGCTCTATGTGCTGCTGTTGAATAGAAACAGTACATCTCGTGAGTGTTTTTTGCTCAACTTATTAAATTTGGAGAAAAATTTGTGTTCAATGTGTATAGTAAGTTTCCTGGAAAGATGGCAAATACGGGAATTCCTGAAATAATATTGTTATTCTTCCATATGTGTGATATGTAGATGGACAGGTTTGTGTACCGTGGGTTATATAGTCCATTGTGTTGCATTTCATTTTATCTTTATGGTCTATTTTATATTTTTTAAGCAGCTTTTTACATTTTTTTCCTGTGATATGAGTTGGATGATTCAGAGCTTGTTCCGAAAGTTGAAGTAAATTTGCCTAAGGCACCTGGCAACTAGAGGAATAGAACCCAGGACCATGTACATGGACTCTAGGTCTTTAGAGCGCTTGTAAGTCTTTTGAAAAGCGCATCAAACTGTGGGCATTATGGTTGTTTTCCCTCTTCTGTTGGGGGAGAAGACTGCCATATCTGAGTGCCTTCGGGTTACTTTCCTCTGCCTGGTTCACCCCTTCTGATGAGAAACCCATTTGTCAGTATTCTATTAGTTTTCCAGTATTAGTAAAATTCCCACAACTAGCCAGGCACCTTCCTGACCCTTTGCTCATGACATTTGATCCTGGAGTCCAGAGAATAAAATGTAAAAGGAGCAAGAGAAGAATTCCGCATGGCTAAGTGGCATTTTGTATCCCTTTCCAAGTCCTCCTGCCTCCACTCTCCACAGGGGACTCATTAAACCCCCTGTGCACCCAGGGCTTTTCTGACCTCCCTGCTGGTTTGCTCTAACACCTTAGCAATTTTCCACCATCCTTCACCATGAGGTTATCTCTCCTCCCTACTATTGTTTTGGATTGTGAATCGTATTTATTAGGTAGGCCATTTCTAACCAAATATCATATATTCAATTCAACATTAAGACCCTCATTTCAGATATTAGAATTGGGTCAGGCATTAGGGCTGTTTGGGCAGAATAGAGAGTCCTCTGCTGATAAGCCGATGTTGGCATAGTTCTTACTATGTTTTAACTGGTAGGTTTTAAAACTGTCACAGCAAAGGGAGGTGAACATCAGATAGCTGGGTAGAGCAATGGACTGGATTCTGCCCTCCGTTTCTTTAAAAAAAAAAATATATATATATATATATATATATATATATATTGATTTTTTTACAGAGAGGAAGGGAGAGCAATAGAAACATCAGTGAGAGAAACATCAATCAGCTGCCTCCTGCACACTCCCTACTGGGGATGTGCCTGCAACCAAGGTACATGCCCTTGGCCTGAACCGAACCTGGGACCCTTGAGTTCGTAGGCTGACGCTCTATCCACTGAGCCAAACCTGTTAGGGCTGGCCTCTATTTCTTTATGTATAAAGTTGAATTGTTAATGCTGCCCTCCTAACTTTATGAGACTGTGTGGAACAATCCCAAGATCATCTTTTCCTGTGGTTATTACAGCTAATAGGGGTCCGGTGAAGATGAGTTCTTGTAGAGAAACCCATTCATCGTGTCATGCTAGCAATGCAGCGTGGCCAGGGCTGCACCTACCAGTGTGAGGATTTGGCAAGGAGACAGAAGGTAAAATGAGTCCAGAATTTGATCTGAGGGTATATTTACCTTATTCCTTTCTCATTAAATAGCTCATAAATGTGCTTTAGCACAAAAAGCAATGTGGGAAAAATGATAAATTTTGAAATACCAAAAAGGCAACAATTCTAATTCAAAAATGACAATATAAATTAGCTTTAGGTAATTTCCTTTTCTCTTACTAGAAAAAAAATTAGAGAAACATTCTGATAATTTTGGTGTCACTGAATTTAATAAATGATTCATTTTCAAAATTATTTGAATGAAAGGTCATATACTTGTGAGGTAATGGTTTCTCTTTCATGTTACTTTTGTGTTGGATAAAGTAATGGATTATATATGTTTAAGAATTTTTAAGATTTTTGTTCTGGGTATCTTAGGGTTTCTATATATATTTTCATATTCTTACATCAAGCTTATCTACACTTATTTTGATCTAGGACAGTTTTCTATGGATGACAAGAAGGGAATATACTGCAGAATTTACCTTAGATATTCCTACCTCTGTTGCTATCTTGTGAAAATTTCCTGTACACATGGACCTTTATTCAAAGATAAAATAGACTTGTTTAAAAAGAAAGTGAATGTACACGTTGGTTTGCCCAGGACAGTATCTGTTTATGCCTATTTCATGGTATAATTATGGATAGTACCTCTTTCTCTCAGTTTCAGTCTGGATGATAAATTATATGGGTTTCCTCTTGATAAATTTTGCTTTCCCTGACCTAAGTTATTCATTTGAAACTTCAGGAAAGCAATTAACAGTGATAAGATATATTTTATCAATAATGCAAACAAGTTGTATACATAGAGTCTTGACATAGTAGTATACATAGAGTCTATACATAGAGTCATTGTTTGGTAAGTGGAAAGGCTTTTGCTGAGAAGGAGGTGTTATCTTTGATGGAGCCTCAGTAAAATGCTACCTTTTATGGCAAAGTAGAATTTCAAAACATTTTTCAAGTAACAGTAGCTCTGAATTACAACTGCCTACAGGACTTTCTGTGGGAAAATTCCCTCTTGGGCCTTGCAAAAAAGCAGCCTGTAGTTGGGAGAAGACATTTAAATAAATTTATAGAATGTAGTATTTTGATAACTCCTCTTAAGTTTAGATAGTAAAATAAGTTAATGTTATAGAAAGTAATTTTGTGCAATTTGAAAGTAATTAATGTGCTCAATTAGACAGTACCTCCTTAAAGAACCATAACGAGCCAAACAGATATCTTTGTATGATATAAGGCTAATACCTTGCTAATGATTTATATATTATTAGTGTACACATTTCCCCATTGTTATGTCAGGTAATTATTGTTTCTATTTACATAGGGAAGATATGTGAATTGAAAACCAATTAAGGTGTTTGTACCGTCATATAAACGTCTCACACAGTTTAGCTATTTTAATGGGCTCTCATGCATAATATGTATATTTACTAAAGGGAACTGTTTTAGTAGTAGTTATTGATGAAGTTTTCTGAATATACTTGTTAGACTTTTTAATTAGCTCCCAACTCTGTGTGCTCCAAGCATTCTGATTGATATTTGAAAAGTGTTCATACCCTCAAGAATATCCAGTTACTTTAAAGTTGTTAGTAATTAGTACACAAGCCTCATGTGCCCCAATATTGTTTTGACCACTTAAACATAGCTCTTAACAAATGCAAGGGTAAGGTCTTTACTCAAGTGGCTAGCTGTTTTGTTTTCAATTTATGGTGTTCACATTTTAGAAAAATAGGCAGATGGTGTCTGAAATATCTAAGGAATATATAAATCAATGGATCAGGTTTCTTCAAATATATGTCCACATATAGGCATTCTATTCATGTCAGAAAGATTACTTAGTATATTAGCAGAAAGAGATGAATCAAATGGCTTTTCCTTTTATATTTCACACAGCTTAGCAGCTTTATCTTCCTTAGCTATCTCTGTCTTGTAATATATTGCGGCTTAAGTCTTCTTACCTAACCCTTCTTTTATGGGGGGAAAATGGATATTTTTACATCCTGGTATCTGAAATAAAGGGATATTGAAATGAGCCAGCTCATTTATTTTAGATATTAAAATCTGGGTAAGGGTAAAAATTGTACGGAGAAGATTCTACTTTGACACTCCTCATGATCATCATGAAAATTTTCATAAAAACATAATTTGAGAAAATTAAGTATTCTTTTAATTAAGCTAGATATTTCAGTTTACAGAAGTCTATGTACCCTAAGCCAAATCTAGCCACCTAATAAATAGCAACCTGCAGTAAAAACTCGATACTAGTCTGAAAAAGATACTATTGTCTGAGTATTGTTTCAGACACATTTATTAGAAAGGGATAGCATGATATTTGGAGCTCCAAAGGTCTAAGCTTAATAGTCACTATTGAGTAGAACTATGATTGCTAATTAATCAGGTGACTATTTATCCCTGCCTTCCATAAAGGCAGCCTAGTTTAAGACTCTTGGAGAAACACATACAATAAAACAAAACAAAACAAAGCAAAGCAAAAACACAATCCCAGGCCACAAGGAGTGGATAATTAATATGGTAAGGTAGTGCAAATTAAAAAAAAAAAGACCTATAATTTCCTACATGTCCCTATTCAATTTCTCTTGACTCTCAAATGTTGGCCTTCCCTTTGGTCTACTCTCAACCTTCGAATCCTTCCATTTTATGTGCAGTATTCAATCAATCTTAAGCATACTTCTGGCTTTAGTCATATATTAAATACTAGTAATTTCTAAATCTATATTATTACGTTAGAATATTCTTCCAAATTTTAGATTGATGTCCTTAACCACCTGCTAAATATCTCTGCCTGGATGTCTCATAGGCACTTCAGAGTGATCGTGACCCATCATAAATTTCTTGACATTCTGCCTAAACATGATGCTTTTCTGTAATCTCTGTCATTATGGTAGCATCCCCATTGCAACTCCTTATTCAGCCACCATCAAATCCTACAGATTTTCTCTCCTTGAAATACTTC
The DNA here is from genome assembly GCA_004026665.1 of Murina feae. Lineage (NCBI taxonomy): Eukaryota > Metazoa > Chordata > Mammalia > Chiroptera > Vespertilionidae > Murina > Murina feae. Next base: position 33,786 of record PVJC01002391.1, on the reverse strand, counting down.
GGATTTCTCATTTATTTTCCAATTCCACTGCCTTTACCTTAATGTTGTCACTCATCGAAACTCACCTGGCTGCCTGCAATAACCATCTAATTCATACCCCTGCCACCAGTCAGGGTTCACCATCTGATGTTCACACTGATGTCAGAGGAATCTTTCTAAAATTCATCTGATTATGTCCCACCAAGAAGATCCCTTTGCTTACAGAGTAAAGTTTAAACTTCTTAATCTGCACCTTGCTCTCTACCTCCTTTCACTGGTCTGTGCGCAGCCTTACTGCACTAGTTCTCAAGGTATCATTGCTGCTTCACAACCTGGTGACTCCACTTGTGTTTTTCTCTCTGCCAGGAATTTCCTTCTTAATCTACCTATTTTTTTATCTAACATTTCAAATTAACTTGGGACATCTCTTCTCAGATTTCCCAGATTAATTTTAATATTTGTCCTCGCACATCTCTCATATGTTTGGTTTTTTTTTCATGTGACAGTCTCACCTGAGTACGGCATAAACAGAATCATTTTTATTTGTATCTCTCATACAAGCATGAGCCTGGCATGCAATAGGTGCCTGAAGTTTTAAAACTGTGCATGAATGGGTTTAGAGGATGTGGAGTGAAGGGGTCACCTGAGGCTGCTGGATGTACTAGTAAAGTATGAGTAGGTGGATGGAGTGGGAAGGTTATTCTAACCATGGGAATTCTAACAGCAAATTCTGAAAGCAGAAAGCGAGCTGAGTATTTTTGGCTATTGAAAGAACCAGGTTGGCCAGAGCTTATGAGGAGAATCTGCTGCACACTGGATATTACAAGGTTAAAATGAAATACAATTTTCAGATGGTCTACTTTACTCTTAATTTATCATTCATATCTTTTTGAAGGACAGCGTCCTTGTAGTATTAGAATGTCATTGTGGGAAGATATAAATAATACATTTAAAAAGTAATCTTCTAGACAGACATGCTTAATGGAAACATTTCCTTTGAATTAAAACATCACTAACTTCAGTAACAGTATAAAGTATCCTATATAATAAAGAGGGAATATGCAAATTGACCATAATCCAGTTAATTTGCACCCACAGCTGAGGCTAAGTTCCCATAACGAGCCTTAAGGGGCAATCAGCAGGGACCTGGGGCTGTGCACCCACCCACCTCCTGCATGGGGCTTAACGGGGACCTCAGGTCGTGCCTTCTACCTGCAGGCTTGACAGGAGACCTCAGGCTGTTCCAGCGCCCTGACACCAGGCCAGAGGAACTCAGGCTGCACCTTCTTCCCTGGTGCCAGGCCGGGGACCTCAGGCCATGCCCCTTGCCCTGGCACCCAGGATACCTGAGGCTGCATTCCCTCCACCTGGCAGGGCTTGACAGGGTGGGACCGACTGGGTCTGGATCTAGCCCAATGAAGGGGGGCTGTCCAGGTTTGGGTCTCGAGCGATTTTGAGGTGCATGTGGGTGGTTGAAGACTTGACTCTGGGTTCCATGGTGTAACCCAGACTCTGACAGGAGGAAGATTTTCATATACATTTTACTAATTTTCTTTAATCTCTGACACTTCTATTGCAGAGAAAGGGCAAATAGCAATATTAAAATATTTCCTCTAATTAATCCCCTTTTAATGTGCACGAATTTCATGCACTGGGCCACTAGTAATATATATTCTCCGATTTAATATTTAGAATTAGATCAGATGTACATGGCCATCAAGTGTTATCCTGATTATATTTTTAATTTTTAAAAAATGCCTCTCAGCTAAGTCATCTCATAGACTTAAACTCCTTGAGAGCAGGCATCTTCTCTTATCATCTTTGTATTTTTGTTGCATTCCCCTATAGCTGATGCCTACTAGGGCCTCAATAAGTGTTTGTTGAATTGAAATCACAGAGTCTGTAAGTCAGGACACAAAAGCGCTGGCCTTTGACATATTATAGCTGAACTGAGTTGAGATTTAGGTGGGAACTGAGAGATTGTCTAGTCCCATGCTGGCAAATAGAGCACAGGAGACTTCCTGTCCCTACAGCAGCATCACTGGTAGATGTTGGAGACCTCAGGTCATAAGAATTGGCAATCAAACAGAAACATTACTCACTGAAGCTTTATTGCAACTTCACTTTTTTTAATCTTCATCCCAAGATATGTGAGGGTATGGTTTTTTGTTTTTTTTTTTTTTAAATGATTTTGAGAGAAAAGGAGAGAGAGAGAGAAACATTAATGTGAGAGAGAAACATTGATCAGTTTCCTCAAACATGCACCCTGATGGGATCAAACGATAACCCCAGCATGTGCCCTGACCGGGAATGGAACTGGAGACCTTTTGGTGCACGGAAGACATTTAACCAGCGGAGCCACACTGGCCAGGCCCAGCTTCATTTTTAAGAAGAGAAAGCTGAGGTCCAGAGACTCTTTCAGGTTTTCATTATTAAGTGAGACAACTAGGTATTAGACTCCGGGTCTTTTTCTCATGGTCCAGTGTTTTTTAATACTGCCACACTCTCTCCACATGGTGTCCGTGAACCATCAAAGTCAAACAATTTTTTCTTTCAAATTTGGTTTGATTTACCTACTCTATAGGACTATATCCTGTTAAAGAAAACTCCCAGGGAACCTCTAATTACTTTGTTGATTTTGAATTTGGTTATAGTGAGGAACAGTCCAAAAGATTGGGATGATTGCCAGAAAGTAAGAAATATTTTATTTAAAGATTGCCTTTGCAATGATATTTGTTGTAATTATATTTCAGCTGTATCAATACTTCTTAATTGTGATCATTTTATTTTAAATTTTAATACTTTTCTGAAAAAATTATATGTAATAATTTACTTATGATTTCAAATAGCTTTTCCTATGATGTTTTTGATGTACATATTAAGATTATGTTTTGTTTTTCACTTAGAAAACACGGTTGGTTTTGGTGAATTGTGAGGAGAAGAGTTTTCTTTGAGTCCCCCTCATTTGGAGCTTTAGCTTCTGCTAGAATGTTGGTCAATGACCCAAAGGAAGAATTAGTGGAATGGGAAGGGAATGCAAACTCACATAAACATCCATGAGCATTCACACCTCACCCCTGTATCCATTCTCATATCCACATATCTGAAAACTTAAGACATTCTTTTTTTTTTTTTTAAATATATTTTATTGACTTTTTACAGAGAGCAAGGGGGAGGGATAGAGAATTAGAAACATCGATGAGAGAGAAACATCGATCAGCTGCCTCCTGCACACTCCCTACCAGGCATGTGCCCGCAACCAGGGTACATGCCATGCTCTTCACCGGAATCGAACCCAGGACCCTTCAGTCCACAGGCTGATGTTCCATCCACTGAGCCAAACTGGTTAGGCAAGACATTCTTTCTCTAAAGTTTTGTAAGCACGTTGATTTTATTTCATTTACAGAATGTGCATGATCTAGACATGCCTCACACTAGTTTCTGTCACTGTGGCCCTATCAATTTTGCCTCGGTTGCCATTCTGGAAGGACCCTGCATCTGTGTAAACCCACCCTGGCCATTGCTGATTGGACTAAAGATGGACACATGACCCACGTCCTGTTGATTCATTGACTGGCCAAGAACTAATGAGATTCCCTTTCAAATTGAAAATAAGCATTCAGAGGGTCATGGAAACAAATGATATCCACTCATTTTTTTTCCTTGAAACAAAAATGAATTTATGAGATGCCAGGCCTTGTCCTGGAATTAATAGAACCATATCCCTTGCTCTTTGTAGGAGGAGATACATTTTATTTAAAGTAAAGTTAAACTCTCTGATGAATGCATCACAGTAAATATATAATATTTTTATAAGAATATATAAACTAGGAATTTTGACTTAGGCTGGCCAGGGATGGCTCTCCATAGATGACAGAGAGAACTAAGCTAAGCTCTAAGGATGAGTAGGAGTTAATTAGGCAAATAGGTAATAAAGACCTTGTAGGCAAGAAGAACAGAAAGTCTCTGGTGGGAGGGGGAATGGTGATTCTGAAGAAGTGGAAGGAAGCCAGTATTGTGGAAGAGGAGAAAGTCCAAAGGAAGGCTGGAGGATGTGGTGTGAGAGGAATTTAGAGAGGTAGGCAGAATCCTGACAATGTGGGGGTTTTCCAGTCTTGGTATATAATTTTATCTGTATCTGAAGAATCAAATAATTTTGAAAAAAAAAATATAATCCTATTATTATTTTAAAGAGGTTATTCTGGCTATGGTATGGAGAACCAATTGCTGAAGGCCCAAGCATGTATGTGTATAAATAGCTGAGAGGCATTACAGAAGTCCAGGTGAGAGATATTAGAAGCAAGGACTTTAGTGGTGATGGCAAAATGTTAATATTTGAAATATATTTGGGAATCAAAAGCCACCTTTTTAAAAATTTTAATTCTCACCCAAAGATATGTTTTCACTGATTTTAGATAGGAAGGAAGAGAGAGAAAAACACCTAATTAAGAGAGAAACATCACCCTGACCAGTTTGGCTCAGTGGATAGAGCATCGGCCTGCAGACTGAAGGGTCCCGGGTTCGATTGCGGTCAAGGGCATGTACCTTGGTTGCGGACACATGCCCAGTAGGGGGTGATCGATGTTTCTCTCTCATCGATCTTTCTAACTCTCTATCCCTCTCCCTTCCTCTCTGCAAAAAATCAATAAAATATATTTAAAAATAAAAAAAGAGAGAGAAACATCAATCGGTTGCTTCCCATAGGTATTCTGACCTGGGATTGAACCCGAACCTAGATATGTGCCCTGATTGGGAATTGAACCTGCGACATTTTGGTGTATGAGAAGATGCTCCAACCAACTCAGCCGTACAACCAGGCCAAAAGCCACCTCTTTTAAAATGGAATATACATGAGTTGATGTTTGACTTGTCCACCAGGTTTGAGGATAATCTGTAGAAATGGAAGGGAGAGCCTAAGTTTAGTTTTGGTTTTTTGGCTTTTGTAGATATAGGACAGGATGGATTGGAAATGTAATTTTATGAGTCATCTATGAACAGGTGACAATGAAGCTGCAGGTTAGGATGAGGGACTAGATTCAGAGGAGAAAGACCAAGAATGAGCTTTAAGAAAACTTTACTTATAAAAGTTGAAAGAGGACAGTGATCTTGCAAAGACATTAAAGAAGAAAGGTAGGATAAAACCAAGAAACCCTTGTTATACCAAACAAAGGGAAAGAGTATTTTTATCTCACTAGGATGATTTTTAAAAAAGGATTGGCAACATCAAATGTTGGTGAAGGTAATGAGCAACTAGAATTCCTATACATTATTTGTGGGAGCAAAGTATGGTACAGTTATTTTAGAAAACTGTTTAAAATTTAAACATGCATCTATCTATATTATGGCTTAGGAACTTGATAGGTAGATATTTTTAGAAGAAAAATGAAAGCATGTATTTACAAAAACTCTTATATGAGAATGTTCATATAATAGCCATGAACTGGAAATGACTGTGGTATATTCATCCAATGAAAATCTATCCAGCAATAAAGAAGAATAACTTCTGGTACATAAATAATATAGAGGAATCTCAAAATCATCATGCTGAATAAAAAGAGTCAGACACAAATAGTGCAGCCCTTGTGATGCTATTTCCATAAAGCTCTAGGCAAAACTAATTCATGGTGCTATAAGTCACATTGGTGGTCTCCTTTATAGTGGCAGGAGTGAGGGGTTGTCAGAAAATGGATGAGGCAATTTTCTGGAAGGATAGAAGTGGTCTGTATTTTGATAGGAATGTGTATTACACATGTTAAGTATTTGTCAGATTGATCAAATTGTATACTTAAGATGTGTGCATTTCACTGTGTGTAAATAATACCTGAATTAATAAAAAAGCTATTCTGCCAAAACATCAAATACAGTGAGGACTGATAAATAACTATTGAATTCAGTAACAAGGGGATCATTGGTGACTTTAGAAAAAGTTTTTTCTATGAATTAATGGTGCCAAAACTAGATTGGAATGGTTAGAGTGTGGTGTAGGTGAATAAATATATATAGTTTATATGGGCAAATCTTTCAGGAAGTTTGGGAAGAGAGATATGAAGGGGATACCTGGAGGGAATTGAGGGGACTCTTTTAAGTATAATTTAATTGTGGGTCCATATAAAGCCTTTTTAAAGTTTGCATTTAAATAGAATAAATATGAGGATGTTTAAAGGTTGATGGAAAGAATTCAGTAAGCAAGATGGTTTAAATAAAAGAGATAAGATATGAGCTTGTGATTGGAATGATGAGGAACCAAATATCTGATGGCTTGTTTGTTTTTATCTGTGCAGTAGGATTTAAGTCATCTTCTGAGATTCATAGGAGTAAGAGGTTTGAGGATGAGGAAGAAAGTTTGAGATTTTGAGGTAGAAAGCAGAAGTGTGTATTTACCAAAGAAATGATACTGCCCTACAGAGGAAGGTATGTTGGGCCATGTGCAAGATGAGTCAACAGAGAGGGAGAGACTGACAAAGACATGCAGAGAGTAGAGGCCATTTGGCCCCTGAGACACCAAGAGAAGAGTCTTGATCCTGACCCGCAGGCTGAGTCACTGTGAGGCTGGCAGTACACTTTGCTGTGTAACTTTGATATGAGCTAGCTTGAGTAGGTTTCTGTTGTTTCTTTTTCTGAGGAAAAGAGAGCCCTGATTAGGACTTTGTAGTTCCCCCCCCCCATACATTATATAGGTATTATCTAGTTTGCATCTTGAGTTTTCATGTTCAGAAAGAGAATATTTAAAAAATGTTTTTATTGGTTTCAGGGAGAGGAAGAAAGAGGGAGATAGAAACGTCAATGAAGAGAATCATTGATTGGCTGCCTCCTGCATGTCCTTCACTGGGAATTGAGCTAGCAACCAAAGGGATATGCTCTGATCAGGAGTCAAAACAGGGACCTCTGGGTTCATGGGCTGATGCTCAAACACTGAGCAACACCAGCTGAGCAAGAGAGAATATTTTTAATTCAATAATTGGTACATTTATTCTTATGTTATGTCATGCATATGCATGCATGTGTGTGTGTGTATAGATATAATATATACACACACATATATAAACAAATAAAATCCTCATAAATGATCACTGTTATCAAGGTAAATTGTCCTTCCTATTTTCTACATACATCTTTTCAGTCCATGCTTTTGTCCTCCGTCCCAGGATGCCCCTTTTTATTTTAGCTTGAAAGCATTTGGGGTACAGAATAAGGAGTGACATGATTTGCTTCTGAGCCTTTACCATGAGGGACAGTTTGGGATGTACAATGTGATAGGAAAAGCTCTGACCACTCTGAATTGACTTGTTTTCCATCCTCTAGCTCTACAGTAATTTAGATTTGTAGGTCAGGTTCCCAAGAAGCAGACTCTCAGATGGAGATTGTTGTACAAGAAGGTTTTAGATAATGTTTTCAAGATTAACATCTGAGTGGGAAGGGAAGCGGAGAGGTTGGAAAGTGGGAGAAGTTGGGCTCATAGCTAGTACAATAGGCCTGAGTCAGCCCCTCGGGGGCTGTGAAACTAGTTGTAATGGTCTTGCATTGAGGAAGCATTGGATTCCTGCTGCCTGGGCAATGGGACCTGGCCTTGGGGAGGTGACTCTCTTTAGCAGATTACAGTTTCAGAGGGAGTGTTGACAGCTAAGAGCAATCTGTCAGGTGGAAGAGGAAGTTGCCCAGTCTTGAAAGGGACATCTGGGCAGTTTAGTACATACAGCATCTACTTAATAATTTTAGCTGGAAATCAGACTAAGGGATTTGGAAAAGTTAAATATTTCTTAACTGCCAAAAAATTAAAGGAAGTCAGGTTAAATATGAAGCCAATAGGATGAGGATAAACCCAAGATGTATGAACAAATTTGAACCTTAAAATCAATTGTTAAGTGTGTCTGTAGAACACTTGTAAATGCCTATGAGGCAATAAGATTTGTGGAGGATAGTGACTTAACTTAGAAACTGATTTTTTTTCCCTATAAGTAATTGGAAAGGTATTCTTTCATGAAACCTTTAGCGCTCTATCTTCCTACCAATTTTTGTGTGAATAAGACAGTCTACTGGGCATTTCAAATGAGATTGAACATATGCAATAATGGGATTTTAATTCAATGACATATGTTTGGAAAATCCCCTCTTCCCATTTAGACCATTGTTCCCAATAAAATCCTTACCTCTTTTCTTAGAGTGTGTGCTTTGAGTAAGTACTAAACTCTGAGACTCCTTGTTGTATAGGAATACAGAGCTATCTATACTAATAAAAGGGTAATATGCTAATCAGAGTGGACATCTTCTGAACATCCATCTGTGTCCATCGGGGCAAAGCCATAGTAGCTACTGTGGCCAAGGGCCAGCAATGTGCAGGAGAGGCGAGCTGCAGCTCAGACAGCTGCACTGGAGGGGCGGGCAGTGGCAGCAGCAGTGGGGTGATAGGGGCCACACCTTCCCTTGATTAGCCAGGTCACCTCCCGCAGAGGGAGGCCAAACTGCGGCTTAGGCCAGGGGTGAGGCAGAGGTGGTTAGGGGTGAACAGAGGGTTAGGGTCAATCAAGCAGTCAGACAGGCATGTGGTTAGGAGTCAGCAGTCTCATATTGTGAGATCCCCTGTGGGATCAGGTCTAAACTGACAGTTGGACATCCCCCAAGGGGTTCCAGATTGGACAGGGTGTAGGCTGGGCTGAGGGACCCCTCCCCTCCTGTGCATGAATTTTGTGCACCAGGCCTCTAGTAATTTATAAAAGATCTATTCAGTGTTCAGGCTAAATATTCCTGTTACATAAAACATTTATTTTTCAGAAAAAGTTAACATAATCTACTTTCAAATTTTTGTGGCTTACCATAATAACATTTTATTTCCTACTTGCACAGTTCCATATGGGTTGGATGGCCCTTTTCCATCTGGAAGTAGTTTTCTCTGGAACATGTGGCCACAGCCAGTAACGAGAAGGATAGAGGAGGTAGAATCAGCATTCATCACTACTGCTCATTTACCACTGGCCAGGCCCAAGCAACCACAGGAGAGGATGGGAAATGTAGGAGAGCATGGGATTTCATGAGCTATTTGGAATAATGTAAAAGTAAATATTTTATTAAGATACTTGTTTCCACAAGGGAGCTAATTTACTTTTCTTGATATAGTATTCATTAACTTGATGATAGAAATCAGTATTTAGACTCATGGAATTTGAGTCAAAGGGGCTTTAGCATTCAGACCGGTGTTTTACACACTATGGTGGAGTTATATCTCAGAGAGTTGGAGATATAACAATATTAATTGGGCAAAAAGAAGACATGGTTCCAGGGCCTAGGCATCTAGGTGCTAAATTGCTGCTACTGCCTTTATCTGTTTTATATTTTGTGATTTGGGGATCTTACTGGAAAAAAAAGAGTTCTGAAGCAGAAGGAAATATCTGAAAATTACTCAACTATCCCATTACCTTCCTTTTATAGCTATAGAGGTTTAGTCATCCATTTAGCCAATACTTTGGAACCCCTGTTATATAGCAGGCCCTGACATAGACTTTAGGAGCAGAGACCCTGTCCTCCTAAAACCTACAGTCTGCCTTACAGCTTCAGTGACTTCCATCATCAGAATAAGATCTAGAACTTATTTTCCTAACTCTTAGACTTGCCTGTAATTACAATAAGATTGTTAACTGAGATTATTCTGAAGACCCGTAGAAACCCCTGATGAGGAAATAGCTGGCTAGGGAGTGTTTACACTTCTAGGGAGAGTGACTTATATCTTGGAGAAAGAACACTAACCTCGTTGAAGTTATTTTAAGTCCAGAATACAAGCATTGTTTGGATTTCTCTTCTTTCTCACTTCTACCATCTATTTGGCCAACAAATTCTCCTCTCAGAGTACAGCATGTTTCCTTTATGACACAAACTATTATCATCAACAACTAACATTGGCCTCTATAGCAAAACGTGCTCATATGCACACTCCTTGCTCATTCTTACTGTGATTCTGTGAAGTCAGTAAGAGGATTACTACTACTATTTCCACTCTACATAAAAGATAATAGAGAAAAAATTACTTAGGTCAAGATTACACAGTATAAGTATTAAATGCTCTAATGGAACTGATAGGTAAAGTTAATTATTGTTACAACCGATACTAAATTCAGGTAATAAACAAGTGTTTCTCTAATATGCACTCTTACCACTACTAATGACAATGATTATTATGGGAATGCTGAGAAGAGAGTGCCTGAGTGTGTGGATTTCAGAATCAGAGAAGCCTAGGTTTGAATCTGGGGCTCCGCCTCTCACCGTGTGAGTTTGATGAAGTTGTTTATTTCCCCACCTGTCTCATCTGTGAAACAGGAATAGGTGGGAGGAGTAGACTAGATAACAATGGTTATGTAATGCATTTAGCACAACTCTTCATGCATGGATAGCATTAACAACTTTTGGCTATAATTATTGTTATTTTTTAATAGTCTACATTTAAGTAATATTATGCACCCCAGATTCACATCTTGTTGAATATAAAAACAGCTGCAACTACAATGGGTGAGCACTGTACCAGCCCTAAAGTACAGCACTCACTGTGTCAATACTATAAAAAGGAGTTTTGAATCTCAGTTGGAGCTTTAGTCCTGGCATTGTGCTAAGCTAGAAAACTCTTATTCATTGTAGTGATTTTAGCACAATGCCGTTACCTGAGCTTTAGGAACACACAGAAGTTGGGTGCTTTTTTTCTGTCCAACTTGGGTAATACCCCTTATTTTAGAAGTACATTGGAATAGGTTTACCTGGCATTAAGCTTACAGATTTAATTCTTCACATTAGTTGTTTTACTAAAGAGACACATTTTGACTGACCTGTTTAATTTATAATCTCAGATCAACGAATAGGGATTTACATACATAATTCATGTGGTCCATATTCAATGGAAAAGATTACCCTATCTCAAATTTTAGAATGGAAGAATACTGCTAACTGGAAATACTCTCTTTGTACAGGATGCCTTATTTAAAAAAGTGAACAGATTTTCACATTGAATCGATGGCATTCGTGAGTAAATACTCATAATAATTGCTAGATAAATCTTAAAAGATGATCTTTGAAAATATTACATTTAAATGTAAAGTTAATGTGGACTTACACTGGTGAACAGTTGACATGAGTGATGAGGATGATTTTCCAATATTTTGAAAAGACACATACATCACAGTTCAGCATCTTTGCTGAGATTAAGGTGTAATGAAGTTACAAAAAAATAAAAGTATAATAGAAACATTTAGCCATCACTACCAAGTTCTAGCTCATAACATGTTTGCCCCATTATACCATGTATATTAACATGCTTGCTTTTAGTTCATGAGAAAATCAAGTGTATATAAGAAAGGCCTGCCCAGCTGTCATGGCTCAGTTTTTGAGTGTCGACCTATGAACCAGGAGGTCACAGTTTGATTCCCAGTCAGATACCTGGATTGTGGGCTTGCTTCCCAGTGTGGGGCCTGCAGGAGGCAGCTGAGCGATGATTCTCTCTCATCACTGATGTGTCTATTTCTCTTTCCCTCTCCCTTTTCTCTGAAATCAATAAAAATATATTTAAAAAAAGAAAGGCCTGTATTTTGTAGGTGAAAGTCCAATAATTTGGATCTACATTACATAGCATTTAATGTAAAATTTCTAAATGATAAAGTTTGCTCCAGAATTTTCTCTATTCTTAATTAGGCAAATGAGTGAGAGGGATCAGTGTAACTGAGAATCAGTCCTTAATTTTGTTTTTTTCAAATGTGAAATTAAGAGGCTGATGCATTTGCCTTTATCACAGCTGGCTTTGGTAGATTTTTCACACCACATGGTTGATAAGAGGGCTTGGTGATATGAAAGGTGAACAGTTTTCTTTCCTTCTACCCTGGGTTCAAGTGGGACTAGTGTCCCCACCCTCCTCACCTTCTCCAGAGAAGCCACTTTTTGATTTTTAGTTTCTGTTTTTATTGCTTTGGGGGAAGAAATGATGGTAATTAGGGCAGAAATTTAGGCACTGTGTCTTCTTTCTTCCCTTCTATGCTCATACTCGTCTTCATTACAGGAGACAGAAACACGAGAGCCTCAATGGGGAATTTTCCCAGAAGGGAGAGATGAAGCATCCATTCCTCTCTAATGCCAGTCATTTCCAGGGAGAAGTGTCTTCTTGTTTGACCCTTGGGCACTTCCCTGCTGGGCAAATCTGCCTCTTTGTGCTTTCCCTCAGAGCTTCTGGAAGGAAGGTCTTCTGGAGGAGAGATCTCGGCAGATATGAGGGAGACACTGTTCCTATGAGCTTCCTCTGTTGACCTCTCTTGGGAGAGACAGCCTCTCTGGGTGGGCTAAGCCAGCATCTCCAAATACATGGGTGGCTGCAGAGGGTATTTAATTTACTTGTAGGCTCTGAGAGGTTACAGACCAAACAGAAACTGTAGAACTGGTAGAACAGTGCATTTAGAAACGAAGAAGATGCTCTGTTGGCTGCACAGCCATTGGTGAAGTCTGAGCACCCCCTATTATTTTCCCTTCAGCAGGATGTTACAATATGTTTTGTTCAAGCCTAAATGAACCTTTTCATCTGGTAATTAACATTTTACAGTGTTTTTCCTGCCACCATATATTTTTGTTTAGAAAATTAAGACCCAGAGCCAAGGCAATGAGTAAAACGTTTGTTTTGTAAAGGGTATATGTTTAAACCTATAAGAGATGATTAGAGGGTAAAATAAGAATGTTGAATATCATTTAATCAGGGGGATGGGGGGTGGGTGGAGGCTGGTAAGGGGATAAATGGTAATGGACAGAGGCTTGACTTGGGGTGGTGAACACAGTAGTGTACAGATGATGCGTTATAGAATTGTGCACCCGAAGCCTGTATAATTTTGTTAACTAGTGTCACCCAATAAACTCAATAAAAAGAAAACAAAATAAAACAAATGGTTTAACCTCAACTTCCTCGATTTCACCATATATCAATATTTTGATTCAACTATCATTGAGGTTTATTTCATACTTATATATTTTTAAATGCTTTTTTGGAATTGTCTTTTACACATATTAAGTAATAGATACAACCATTGAGTGAGTTTAAAGACATACCTTTCATGGCATGCATTTTGACATACATGAAGAGTTATGAAATCTGTAGAGTAATTGACATCCCAATCACAAATTATTTTAGGGATTTTTAGATTCCGGTCTTGATTCTACTTTCTGTAATCTCACTCTGTAGAGTTTCTGAGTTTTCAAGAATGTTTCATTCATTTTAATTAATTAATTGCTTAATTAAAATAGTGTGTGGACTCTGGCTTGCATCAGGAAATACAGAGGTGCATTGAAATTAACAATTACGTGATTCTGTAAGTTAGTGCCAAGCTTATTAAACTTTCAGGAAGCTCTGCTTTTTATGTACATGTCAAAACTAGTTTTTTAATTTATCTAAAGTGGTTTGTAACTGTTGGTAATGCTGATAATAAAATTTATACTGTTTGGATCAGAAAAAAAAATTAGTGTAGACCCAGCCAGTGATTAAGTGTAATTTGGACTCTAAAATGTCTTTCCTGGCACTCCCTATATTGTAGATGCTATGTTTTCTGCCCTCCTGTCAGGGAATACAAAAGCAGCCTGGCGAGGAGTCAGCCCACCTCTTTCTCACACTGGTTATTTGCTCTAACTGCATGGACAGAGGAGTTCAGCCTCACAGTCCAGGTCTCTGTTGAGAGATCTAAACTGCAGCGGAAGTAGGAAAGCTGTGAAAGTCAGGCAGAGAGGCATTTCTCTGCACACGCTATTTACTTGATTAGGAGAAAATTAAAAATAACTGCCCATTTGATAGACTATTAGATAAGCTGAGAGACTAAGGCTTAAGAGGAAATATGAACAGTCCATATTTTTAAAATGCATAATTTTAGAAGGATGGAGAAAAAATGAAAATAAAGCTTTCATTCAGTGTATTTGTGGAAGCTTTGGAACACAGTGAAGTATTGCACATTTTGGACTGGACATATTTTAGTCAATATGCTAGCTGTAAGATCCCTGGGCTGACCACAGGGTCTGGCACCATCTCTGTAGCCAGTTGGTACACAATGTCCAGTCTGTGAATACACACTGGGCCACATTATGCTTACCAAACTCAGAATACGAATGGTGATTTTAAACTGGGCATGAAGTCTCATATTCTATATTGATAATATACAGTTATCAATGTTATCTAGTTTTCCTATGTAGTTGTAATTTTTACACATATTTTCAAGACTGTAGAGTGAAGTATTTATATTTATTAGGGTCATGCTGGCAAAATTCAACTAAATGCTGGCTTCTGCCACTCTGAATTATCACCCAAATTTTATGACTTGAGCTCATTCTTTCTTGCTCACTTCTTCAGTCTTATCAAGGTACTAACACCTCCGTTGTTTTCTGTGCTCCGAGTTTGCTTTCAGAGATACTTTATATATGTTTTTAGGTATGGAACACACAGTATTATTTTTGGAGTCCCTTTACATATACACTCTGTGCCTAGGTAGAGTGCAGACACATGAAACAAAGAGCGTTAGTTAGGATTATTTCTAAGTGAATTTGAATGTTTCAGGAAAGGTGTGTAAAAGATGTCCTCAGATAGCTTGAAAATTTGCCCTAGGCCTAGGGTTAAATACATTTCCACCATCCTTTGGTCTAATAAATAACAAACAACTTGGGGAGAGCTAGCAGCATCAAAAGATGAGCTGAGTGTGTCAGTCTGGCTTCAGGAGGATTGGAAGAGAATGTAAGAACAGGGTCAGAATTTTTCAGTAAATCTCTGCAAGGGTGAAGATGACAGTGGAATCCAATATAATTTGGACCTTAGGCTTTAAAGCAGGGTGGGGAACCTTTTTTTTTTTTGCCAAGGACCATTTGGATATTTAGAACATCATTCATGGACCATGCAAAATATTCCCATTTTGAGTATCAGATATTTGGTTTCCAATTATTCAATAATAAAACCTTGCAAAATTATCAACTTAAAAATTAGCCTGCTATATTTGGTCAAACACTTAATTAACTCATTCCTAATGCCTTTGCAGGCCTTGTACAGCCTGTGGGCCAGACATTCCCCTGCTCTACAGGTAGTACAATAGGTAAGGTAAAATTTGAGTGTTATTGAAATTACTTTTGGGAACTCCTTTGAAAGGGCTGTACTGAAGACAAACACGTCATCTCTGTCATGGCTCACACAGGCAGTGTACCTTCCTGCATTGGATGAGGCCACTCTGTTGAGCATCAGATCAAGTAGTTGGCTTGTGATTTAAGGTCCATGTTGGATAAAAATATGTGTCTTTGTGTCATTGAATTCTTTGTGTCATCTCCAGAGTCTCACTCATGGAGAGGTGTTTTGTGGCTGAGAGTCATACAGGAACTGAGACTATCCTGGGTGGAAGATACCCATGGTCACTCAGGGGAAATGCTATAGAAAGAATTGGAATGGTGAATGGATTTCTGTTGAAACTGTTTTCTTATTTATCTCTGTCATATGCGTATGCTTAAATTCTTATAAGTTAAATGCTTGCATGATGTAAATGCACTAGTTTTGTGTTTAACTGGCAAAAGCAAAGGAAAGAAGCTCCCCCTAGAGTCTCATATTCTGTTTCTTGAGTGATTTAAATATCCACTAGAAATAAAAATATCCACTGTTAACGATTTCTCTCTTGTAGATACATTACTTTTGCAGAAATAGACTAAACTTGTTCTCACAGAATTTCATTCACCATAGCTTTGAAACATGCAAAACTTTTAAAACATTTTCATCCTTAAAGGTAGAAGATTAAAGGGCACTTATTTGTCAAAAACCTGTAGGTGCCTACAAAATGGAAGACACCATCTGGCCCTGGTGCATTGATATACAGTGAGGAGCATATGCTGCAGGCCTTTGTAGGACTCCATTTAGCTTTGGCCTTAGTATTTCTTATAGTTGATATTTCTTAAATTTGACTCCATTACCTCTCCTTTTAACTCCTTTGGGAGTAGACTCCCACCAATGGTGCTTCTACAGAATGGAGCAAATTTTCTCTTCTCACCACAGCTCTAGTAATTCAATTTCCAAAAGAGTGTTCTCAAACTTTTGCTGCTTTCCGTTAGACATAAGTTTTTTTTTTTTGTTTTTTTTTTAACCTAAATCCTTAAGCTCATATCCTAATACCAGTCATTCAAGTCCAGAGGATAATTTGGAATTGGGTATATAAAAACAAAAATCCGAAGATGAAGAATTAGGCTTAGGAACTGGCATTCAACCTTGCTTTTTCTGTAGTATGTAAAGTTATAATAGAAGGGAATATAAGAATGTATTTCAAAGAAGCAGGGACAGTTCCTTTGTTGTTTTAGGTAATACATTTTTTACTTAATTCAAAAAGGCTTTATTATTGAACATTTGGAAAGAAAATCTCTGATACTCAAATTAATTCATTGCATCTTCACCATTCCTTCCTTCCCCAGGTTCTTTATTTCTTATACCATTGTGTCTGTAATCATGTGAACATAAAACACTGACATGCAAAAATGTTGAAATAGAATTTGTTCTATCTTTTTATTGCTGTTAACAATAATTTATATTAAATTATAAATATGTTTGTTTATTTGTAGTGACTCATCTTTAATGAATCTTCCGTTAAATGCTAGGTATTAATTTAAAATGTCATAGCATTATTCCCAAGGTCCCATAATCTTCTCCAAACAATGACTTGTTGCAGTGACAGGGCACCTTTTTAATAGTAAAGAAGATGCTCAGGAGATCTGGATGAAACATTTGGCAAATATTAGCCCTTAGAAATGAACACAAGCTTAAACATTCCATTTAATTGAACAAATATTCATTATTATGTGTCAGGTGCTGAATCATATTGCCACAAAGAAAATCTATTAGTAAAATAAATAGAATTTTAAAGGAGAAAAGTATTTGCTGTCTTTTGTAAACTCAGTGGCATGGGAAAGAAGGATTTGATGTTTCAGCATTATTTTGCCAACAAAAGATGAATACCTTTATTACAAATCCTCATGAAAAACAAATGTGAAAATGGACTTTAGGCAAGCTTCTTAAATTTCACATATCCCTTGTTCTGAAAACAGTTGACTGCAAACAGATATGGTTTGAACTTTTTAAAGGAGACACTCAGACTCACCTTTTCTTGATTCAACCAAAAGATACTTTGATTGGGTTATTAGATCCATGTGCTAATTTCTGAACTCTATATTATTTGTTTTGCATTAAAAGACTTCTACTTATTTGAAATATGTGAAATATTTGTCATTTAACAGATTAGCAATATAACTTTGTAATGCAAAATATTTGTAAGCAAGGGTCTTATAATAAAACTAGAGGCCTGGTGCACAAAAATTTGTGCACTTGGGCGGAGGGAACCCTCAGCCCAGTCTGTGCCTTCTCACAATCTGGGACCCCTCGGGGGATGTCCACCTGCTGGCTTAGGCCCGCTCCCTGGCCAAATGAGCCTAAGCTGGCAGTTAGCCATCCCTCTGGCAGCCCGGGAGTCCTCAGGGGATGTCCATTTGCCAGTGGGGAGCAGGCCTAAGCTGCAGTCGGACATCCTTAGCACTGCTGAGGAGGCAGGAGAGGCTCCCACCACCACCGCTGTACTGGCCGCCATCAGCCTGGCTTGTGACTGAGCAGAGCTCCCCCTGTGGGAATGCACTGATCAACAGGGGCAGCTCCTGCATTGAGCATCTGCCCCCTGGTGGGCAGTGTGTGTCATAGTGACCAGTCATTCCCAATGGTTCTGCTGTTAGGGTCAATTTGCATATTACCCTTTTATTATATAGGATAGAGGCCTGGTGCTGGTTTGCCCTGAAAGGTGTCCCAGATCAGGGTGGGGGTCCCACTGCAGTGCCCGGCCAGCCTGGGTGAGGGGCTAATGGTTGTTTGCAGGCTAGCCACAGTCCTTTCAAGGTGGGTGTCCCCCCTGGGGTGCCTGGCCAGCCAGGGTGAGGGGCTGAGGGCCATTTCCAGGCTGGCTACATTTCTTTCAGGAAGGGGGTCTCTGCTGGGGTTCCTGGCCAGCCTGGGTGAGTGGCTGATGGCTGTTAGCAGCAAGGCTGGCTGGAAGCAGGTATCTGGGATTTATTTATCTTCTATAATTGAAACTTTGTTGCCTTGAGTGAAGGCCACAGCCGGCTAAAGCAGGCAGGAATCTTAGCTTTCTCCTGGGCAAGCCTCCTGCTTGTTCCTGCTCCGTGGCTGCTGGCCGCCATCTTGGCTGGATTAATTGGCATATAGTCATTCTGATTGACTGGTGGGTGTGGTGATTGGCTGGCAGGCGTGGCTTAGGTGTAGCAGAGTAGCACCAATTTGCATATTACTCTTTTTAGATTAGATGTTCCTGGGAGATAGTTAGGCCTGACTCATCTATCAATAGGACAAATGGACAAATGAATGCTACAGGGACAAAATGGAAGTCTGGAAGGGGAGTCTAATTGATAGACCATCAGTTATACATGGTGGGACTAAAGTAGGTTTACAGTTGTTCCTTTGAAAAAGTAATACAATAATTGATAAATAATAATACAAGAATAAACTGTGTTTCATGTACTCACAATTGTAAATCTGCTTTTATCCCACTTTGTGTTTTGACGAACACTGATTATTTTTATATCAGGATTTTGTTTTGGGGGAAGTCAGTTTTTACAAAATATGAATTTTGTCATCTTCTTAAATGTGCTTGAGGAATCTATTCCACCCCACCCCCAAGTCTGTTTCTATCTAAACTGGGATTTTCAGAATGTAACACCCTTAAATAGAGAACAGTTATGTCTAATCCTATTTAAAATGGTTGCTAAGGGATATTCATAGGAACTTAGAAATGACTCAAGATCTCTTTTTAAGGAGTAGAGGAGAAAAAGTAAAGAAAGTTTATTGACAGAATTTTGACCCATGGGTTTTGTCATGTGATTTCTGGTATTTAAGACATAGGAATCACATCCAAATCGTGAAGTTCTGGGCCTTCCATGGGGCCCTGAACCTTTCCCTACCATGATGGTCACCTGTGCTCCTGAGGATTCCCATGGGGAAAATAGGTTTGCACAGCTGAGTTTGAGTTAAGGTGATATTTCCTTTCTCTACAATGAAGGTGTGGTAAAAAATGGTAACTAGAGGTTTGACCCATAGCTCTACTAACCACCTGCTTTAAAAGAGTAGTTACTGGGAGTAGGGCAAAGATTAAAGCTAGCCAACAACTATACTCCCAATGCCCATGCTAGGAAACACGGAGGCTTATTTCAGGGTGCTCTGTTTTTGTTGTTTCAGGATGAATATGCAATGTGTATTTCCCCCTTCATCTGTATATTACTTTGTGACAGGAAAATATGAGCTGCAGGGCTTGCTATAGAGACCAGGTGAAATCAACTTCTTCTATTAACATGGTCATTAATTATTTTTCCAGTTGCAAATGTTCAGGAGGTGATAAAGGGGAACTTTGAATGCCCAACCAGAGATTTCTTCTGACAAACAGAAAGGTAGTGATCTCATTGCCCACAAAATATTTAAGAGTGAATACAAAGACTTTTAAAAATTGAAACTTTGCTAGAGATTTTAGAGCAAAAAACATAGTGAAACATTTTTAATCTCAAGTGAAAATGTTAGGGTGAATTAGTTCTCAAACTAAAGGAACTCACAGACACAGAGAGCAGACTTATGGTTGTAAGAGGGGAAGGGAGTGGGTGATGGGTGACAAAAGGTGAAGAGGATTAAGAAGTACAAACTTCCAGTTATAAAATAAGTAAGTCACAGGATATAGTATCCAGCATAAGGAATATAGTCAATGATATTGTAATAACTTTTTTTGGTGACGGATGGTTCCTGGACTTATGGTGATCACTTCGTAAGGTGTATCAATGGTGAATCACTATTTTGTACACCTGAAACTAATGTAATATTGTATATTCAACTATACTTTTAATAGAAAGAATAATGTCAGTATTTATTCTCAATAAAAGTTTATTGAGAAACAGTAGAAGGTGAGATTGAACATAAAACTTTAATAATTTACCCTTAGATATTTTTACTTAAAGTAAGAGCTAAATAAATATATTCATATATCAGTGGTAAGTAATATTTATTGTCTATAAAATGCAGACTTCTTGCTCTATAAACCACCAAAATCAAGTGGAAAATTGTTATAGTCTTCAACTCACTTTGTCAAAAAAATTTGAGATGAGATCTGTCCAAGGCACCATGGTTCATTATTTACTCTTTAGGGAGAAAACCTCTAGGGAAAAATGGCTTCAGATTGCTAGCTTCTCAAATCCAAACAATAAAATATTAGGA
The DNA here is from genome assembly GCA_004026665.1 of Murina feae. Lineage (NCBI taxonomy): Eukaryota > Metazoa > Chordata > Mammalia > Chiroptera > Vespertilionidae > Murina > Murina feae. The sequence goes on along the minus strand of PVJC01002391.1, from coordinate 13,547 downwards.
AACATAAAATATGTTATAAATGTAAGGCCTCTTTTGCTGGATTAGGGTTGTATGAGGATCAGGGTCATCCTAAATTGGTAACCTTTATGCACTATCAGAGGACCTTAAATACAGTGGCCACTTAGCAAATGAATCCTGTCCAAGTGAATTAAGTGTATAACCACTTGTACCACTTTGACTTATTCCTGTTTGAGAAGCTAGATTTTTATAATGATAATCCCAAGTGCTGCCAGGCAAAAATATTGCTAAATTATATATACAAATCCTAGGCTTCCTGTTATATCTAGGGATTATTTGGTGTTTTCCTATCACTCTGAATCTCTGTCCACCAGTATATTAGCAACTTTCTACTTAGAAGGTGTTCTGACTAATGTTACATATGTACATGTATGTTTTTCCTTCCCAGGTATTCTTCTTTATCTTTCCCCAATCTTGTTACATATGGTTTTTATTATTGCCTTCTCTTTCTCTCCAATTCTCTGGTCAGGTTGCTCCAGAAGAAATCAGTCTAGTGACACATAAGATCATCTGCCAATGCATAAAAAACCAGTTCTTAATGTAAAAGGCCCACATCATGGAGTGTTTGCTCTGTGTAGGTGGTTCTAGCTATTTTCCAGTTGTTCACATTCCTTCTTTTTAAACACCTGTGTGTCTTTCTTGATCAAGAATACCCACTACCCCTTGCTCCCCGGATGTTTCTTTTTCTCTCACATGCTAGAACAGGGTGTAGTTACTGACAATGTTAGAGCTTGGGCAAATCACTTAACTTCTCTGTGCCTCAGTTTCTTCTTCTCCTAGGATTGTTTGGAAGATTAAATGAGTCAATATTTATGCAGCACTTAAAATAGTGCCAAGCACATAGTATCAAATTATTTGATAAATAAAATAAATGAAAATGGCTGTGGAAGATAATTAGTGGTGGAAAAGAGCTGATGTTTGAAGAAGTGGAGCAGGAATTTCTAATGTGAAAGGTTTTGCAGTACTGCAGGCTAGTGCTTGAAGAAGCTAGAATGAGCACCAAGGGAGAGCTTTTACCCTGAGAGGTCAAGCCATTTCCAGTAAAAGCCAACTGGAGTAACTAGCATTAAAAAAGATTGTTTCATGGATTAGGGTATATGAGGGAGAGCTTAAAAATTGTTTCCAAGGATACAGAGCATTTCCTCATAGACTCCTTAGTTGAACCCATTGTCCCTCTGAACAATAATGAAATTTTACTTTTTCATATTCCTTTTAAAAGTTCACTGTCTGCTTTTCTTCCAGTGTTTGATGAGTCACCTGAACCAGGTGGTAATTGTATATATAAGAATCCATTCTATTTTTGAGTAATTCTAAGCTGATTTTTAAATGAACCTTTTATAAAATTATTATCATTCTAGATTCCTGGTGATATTATTAATTCACTAATCTGAAAGTCTTTCATGTCTAGCTCTGTGAGGAACCAGGAATACATTAAAAAAAATCTTAAGAATCCAGAAGGGATGCTACTTAGTTAGCAAGTTGTATCTGCAGGACTTTATTCATAGGCAACCCCTTTGTGGTCTCACACTGAGCCTATTCTAACTTATTTAGGTTTTGATGTAATTAATGAATTTAATTACTGATTGCAAGTTAGGAGGGGAAGGAGGACAATCAGAGAGAAGAGTAAAGGAGACCACTCAGCAGTCTATGCAGACATTCAGGTAAGAGACTATGCCAACTTGAACTGCAGCAGTAGTAAGGAGGGGTGGAGTGTAGTATACCAAACGTGGGGTTAACAGGAATTTCCTGTAGATTTGACTGGGTGTGAGAAGGCAAGAATGATTCCAGGATGCAAATGATTGAGGTGGCATTTACTAAGGTGGTATAGAATTGGAGAAGAGGTCTAATCGGATCAAGATTCAGTGTGGGACATAATTTTGAGATGCTGATTACATATACAGTTGGGAGATACTGAATATGCAGCTGAATATTCAAGTTTGGAATACAAGGAAATGCTGGGGCCAGGGACATAAATTTGGAGTAGTTAGATTACATAAATTTTAGAAACCATAGAACTTGGACTTGATCACCAAGACCAAGGGTAGGCCATGAAGAGTGGAAGGCTGAAGACAGCTATGGGATTGCTAATTTTTAGATGTAAAGAAGAGGAATTGAAGCTTATAAAGGAGACAAAAAAAAAAAGGTGACCAATGAGGTGGGAAGATGAGAAAAGCGTGAAACCGAGTGAAGGGAAAGTGGACAAATCCTGCTGAATGCTTGTGAGGCACAGAATACCATTGAAGGCTGAGAGGTGCCCATTGGATTAGACAATGTGGAGGTCTCCACCAGTATCCTTGTCAAGAGTAGGCGCCTTGGAATAGTTAAGACCAAAACATAATTTGAGTGGCTTCAAGAGAGAATGGGAAACTGCAAAGATAACTCTTTTGAAGAGTTTTAACATAAAAGGGTCAGAGACATGAGGTGTTATTTGCAGAGGATGTGAGGTTAAGTTTTTCTCTTTTAAAGGGAGATATATCACAAGTATGTGTGCACTGCGAATGGGTCAATTAAAAGTTTAAAAGAAAAATTTTAATGGTGTAGAGGAGAGAAGGAACAATTACAGAATCAAAGTCCTTGAATAGGCATGGAAGGAAAAGTATGAGCAGAAAGGAATAAAGGAGGAAGCTGTAGATATGAGCAGAGACAGTTCATCCACTGTAATTAAGAGGCATATTAGACAGGCACAGACCCAGAAGATGGTAGGTGGGAAAGTTATGGAAAACTGTGGAAATTCTCTTTGATTATTTGTCTTCCAAGAAAGACTGTGATCACTGAGAGCAATGAGAAGGTAAGGAGTGTAGCCACAGAGAATGGGTGAATAAATGAACCAGGAAAAAATAGAGAGAGAGTTGCCAGCAATACTGAGGATTTATTTCATATTTGACTTGAATTCAGTTAGGGTGTGTTTTCTCTTTAGCCATGTTCAGCTGTTTGGCTGTAAGCAGGAAGTAAGTAGAGAGTAGGATTTAACCAAGGTTTGGGTTTTGCCAAGTGAGTATGAACACTCAATAAAAGAATATGTGCACGGGAGCTGTATGTCACACTGTGGTTATAGTGAGTCATGGTCCATGAAGTATAAGTTGATACCAGTGAATTGTAGGTACTTCTGGGCCAAACTATTGTGAAGAGGGGTTTCTGGAGTGAGTGAGCAGAAGAGAAAGTGATGTTGAGGGAGCAGAATGTTTGAAGTTGGCAATGAGAATTAGCAGGTTCTATCATGTGAGTGTGGCAATGGGGCGCTGAGTTGTAGCAGGGAATTAGATCTCTGGAAAGAGGGATTGAGCTCTGAGAATCAGTGGTTGGATGAATCATCTACATGTGCATGGAAATGACTAAGACTGGTGTTGTAGTCAGTTTGGGTTACTCTAAAAAATACCATAGACTGGGTGGCTGATAAATAACAGAAACTTATTTCTTACATTTCTGAAGGCTAGAAGCTTGAGATCAGAGTTCTGGTGAGAGCCCTTTCTGAGGATGCAAACCCATCTTTTCATTGTATCTTCACATGGCAGAAAGGACGAGAGCTCTCTGGAGTCCCTTTTATAAGGGCACTAATCCTATTCTTGAGAGCAGAACCTTCATGACCTAATTACCCCCAAGGTGAAACCTCCTACTCCCATTACATTGACGGTTCGGATTTCAACATATGAATTTGGGGAGGGGAGAGGACACAAACATTCAGTCCATCCATCTGGTGCCTGGAGTAGTTGTGAAGAGAAAGTAAGTCACTGCAAAAATCTTCAGTGACTGGGAGTTTTTTCCAGGAAGCAGTGAAGGAGATTCATGGTTATGTAGATTCATGGTGTGAGCTTGACTTCTTTAGGACTTCTCTATGGAGGAGAAAGTTAGCACCTGTGATATTCAGACATCCAGGGAGATCAAAAGATGCATCAGACAGTCATCTTCAGGACTTGGAAGTCATTTTGCAGGGGATGAGAAACCTGCATGAGTAAGTTAAAACAGGGTAAAATGTGATACAACAAACACTGGAGGTATAGATAAAACACAAAGAGGGTTTAGCAGAAGAATTGCTTTTGGATGTGAGATTGAGGGAAAGCATTTTGTAAGAAGTATCTCTTGAGTGGATGTTGAAGGCTGGCAAAGATTTGAGTACAGAGATACGGAAGAGGGAACTTTACCCACAGAGAATTGTGTAAGCAAAGATGTGGAAATAAGGAATTATAGGGAAGCAGCAAATACCCGTAGTTCCTTTTTGGTTTCCAGGATGCATGAAAAGGATGAAAAAGAGAGAGCTGGAGCATCTGACTGGGGCTAGATAAGAGGAATTGAAAAACAAAGATCTCCCAGTCCACCGGCAGAAGAAGTAGAGCAAGATTTTAAGACACACTGAACGTTTTTGAGCAAAATAATGATATGGCCAGATGTGGACTTCAGGAAAAGAAATTATGGAACTCAATGCCCAATGGGTAGAGGATGAAGTGTCTAGGAAAAAGAGACAAGTTAATAGCATGGGCAGAGAGTAATTTATATCTTGTTTTACAATTTATAAATACCTACTGTGATTGGTGCTAATAGTGCTGGTGCCATCGTAAAAGGATTGATGAGAACAAATTAATGAAGTCTAATAGAAATTCAGCCATAAATGTTGACAGCTAATTGAATGTAGTATTGAGAAGAGGAGAGAGGCAAGTCAAGAAAATGGTGAGGTTTTGACTTTGGCTGATGTGAAGGAACATTTATAAATAGAAGAAAAGGACCAAGAATGGGTGGGAAGATTATCAGTTCACTTTTGGGATATGTGTTTTAGATGCAAGCTATCTCTGAGGTAAAGTTATCCAGCAGGCAATTGAAAATTTAAGAGAGTCATCAGTGTACTGCTGATAGTGGAAGTCATGTGCCAGGTAAAAATACCAAGGAAAAGGTAGGTGTAAGAGAGAAGCAAATAATATCAATGATGGGTCCTTGTGGCACAGTTTTATTATGGAGAAGAATGAGAGGAAATGGTCAGAAATTGGAATAGATAAGGAGTAGTGAAGTCAGCCACAGAGCAAGCCTAAGAGATTGTAATGTTGCTTAATCCAAGACTATACACACACACACACACACACACACACACACACACATCCCTTTCATATGTGTGTGTGTGTGTGTGTGTGTGTGTGTGTGTGAGAAAGGGCTATTTATTTTTGTCAAAAGGTTCAAGGAGGTTAAGGATAAGAATTGAAATATGTTGTTGGATGTTGTAACTAACAATTGATGGACATTGGAAAATATCAGTGACAATAACAACCACCATCACAGCTTCAACTTTGACTATGAACAGCACAACAGCAATACTTTATCATCAGGATGAAAACAGATACTAAAAACACTCTAAACATAGAATACATTCAAATTTATAGCTGATGGAGCCAATTGATATAAGATTCAAAGAGTGCAACTCATTTCTACCCACTCTGAAGGAATCAGTCAATTATGGTGTAAAGGAATTAATATTCATAATATGGAAACATGAGTCTTTAAGATTCATTCACCTTAAAAATGCTTGGTTTTAAAATCAGTAATGCTAAATACAGTGTGGTGTACTGAATTGGATCTTGGAACAGTGTGGTAAAACTGGCAAAATGCAGATATAGTCTGTGGATTAGTTAATAGTCATGCACCAATGTTAATCTCTTAGTATAATAATTCATGTATGATGAGACATTGAGGGAGCCTGGGTGAATGGTAATGGAAACTTTCCACTATATCTGTAGCTTTTTGTAAATATAAAAATTGTTCCAAATTAAAAATTTTATTTTAAAAATATATGATCCCAAAACCAGTGGTACATCTAAACTAATAAAAGTGAAATATTAAAATTAACCGTTTCTCTGAGACAGGGTAAGCCATGCCCACCAGCCAATCAGAGCGGCTATATGCAAATTAGCCCAGCCAACATGGCGGCTGCCACTCACGGACCTGAGTAAACGGCTGTTTCCATTGTGGCAGGAGCGAAAGTGAAGCTGCGCCCGCTCAGCTCAGCTCCTCTTAAACTGGCTCTAGCGAAACACACCTTTGAAACAATATAACAATCACAGAATCCTCGGGAGCTGAAGGAAAGAGCAGCTCGGGCCTCACCAGTAAAAGTAACAACTGTTTCATTATAGATGCTGCGAGGTGAAGCAGAGAGGAGGCTTCCTTAGTACAAGTACTAGGAGGCCTCGCCTTAAAGGAACAGTGTATCAATTATAGAAGATAAACAAATGCCAGGCCTTAAAGGAACAGCATCAATTATAGGAGATAAATCACAGAAACCTGCATCCAGCCAGCCTTGCTGGGACGTTGGGTCAATGGGAGCTGTGGGCAGCCTTAAAGCCCCGTCACCCAGGCTGGTCAGGCACGCCGGCAGGTGGACATCCCCCAAGGGCTCCCAGACTGTGAGAGGGCACAGGACGGGCTGAGGGACCTCCCGAGTGCACAGAGCGGCTGCAGGGCGGGACAGCGCAGGACCCAGGACCCGTGAGTGGGAAAGAGGCGGCAGGGAGTCAGTGGCCTGCTTGGTGGCCTTCCCAGGAAGTGGGAAAGCAAGGTGGTGGGACGGGGATCAAGAAAGAGGCGGCGGGGGGGTCTCGGCCTGCTTGGTGGCTGCCCAGGCCCTTTACAGGGCACCGGGGAGTGGGAAAGCAAGGCTGCAGGGGCCGGGATCCTGCTTGGCAGCTGCCCAGACCCCTTGGCGGCACCGGGAAGTGGGAAAGGAAGGCCGCAGGGGACGGGTGAGTGGAAAAGAGTTGGCGGCCTGCTTGGCAGCTTCCCAGGTCCCTTCTGGGGATCAGGGAGCAAGAAAAGGCTGGCCTGACCACGAGGCGGGGTTTTCCCTGCTTTCTGGTGGCTGGGGGAAGATGGGCAGTAGGTAAGCTTGGGAGGCAGGCAGCACCCAGCCCTGGTCACAGCTCAAAAAAGAGAACAACATGCAGGGGAGGGCAAGAGTCTGAGAGATCAACATAGAGGGGGTGCCTGCTCCAAGCCTCCACGGTGTGCCTGGGGGCAGGCCCCCAGCAGGTAGACACACACAGGAGGACTGCTCTGAGCCTCAGATGCGGCTGGGGGCAGG
>PVJC01002390.1:0-80141 GCA_004026665.1 Murina feae | reverse complement strand
GGACGGATGAGTGGGAAAGAGTTGGCGGCCTGCTTGGTGGCTTCCCAGGTCCCTTCCGGGGATCAGGGAGCAGGAAAAGGCTGGCCTGACCACGAGGCGGGGTTTTCCCTGCTTTCTGGTGGCTGGAGGAAGATGGGCAGTAGGCAAGCTTGGGAGGCAGGCCGCACCCAGCTCTGGCCACGCTCAAAAAAGAGAACAATATGCAGGGGAGGGCAAGAGTCTGAGAGATCAGCATAGAGGGGGTGCCTGCTCCAAGCCTCCACGGTGTGCCTGGGGGGGGCAGGCCCCCGGCAGGTAGACACACACAGGAGGACTGCTCCGAGCCTCAGATGCGGCTGGGGGCAGGTCCACACACACACATACACACACACACACACACAAAAGGCGCCTGGCAGACTGGGGCCATCATAGGACATCCACTGAGGGGTCCCAGACTGTGAGAGGGCACAGGCCGGGCTGAGGGACTCCCTCCACCCCGAGTGCACAAATTTTTGTGCACCGGGCCCCTAGTATGGATAATAAAGACCATTACAAAATGATAAACATAAACAAATACAGAGACAGAGCAGCCTTGAACAGACTATCATCCTACAGCTGGAAGGCTGGGGATGGTTCGGGGGGAGTTGGGAGATCAACTGAAAGACTTGCATGCTTGCATAGGAGCATAATCAGTGGACACGGGAAACTGGGGGTTAGGGAGGAGGGGGGGGGGAAGGGCAAGGGGAAAAAATGGAGACCTATCTATCATCTGTTGTAATACTTATCTACCACTTGTTGTAATACTTTAAGCAATGAAATAAAATAAATAAATAAATAAAATATATCACACAATAATTCCTTGCAGCAATTATGTTTTAACTAGAGGCCTGGTGCATGAAATTCGTACACAGGGGGTGGGGGTCCCTCAGCCCAGCCTGCCCCCTCTCACAGTCCAGGACCCCCTCAGTGGATTTCCTACTGATGGCCACAGTCTGGCAGCAGAGGCTCAGAGCAGGTGCCGTGTGTGTGTGTGTGTGTGTGTGTGTGTGTGTGTGTGTGTGTGTGTCTACTGGGGGCCTGCCCGCAGCCACACCATAGAGGGTTGCACCAGGCACCCCTCTGTGTTGATTTCTCAGGCTCCTGGCCTCGCCTGGGTGTTGTTCTCTCCCTTGAACTGTGGCCAGGACTGGGTGCTGCCTGCCAGCCACACTTTCCTGCTCCCTGATCTCACCTCAGGGACCCAGGAGCAAGCCCTGCTGTGTGCTGCCTGTGGGCCACCCTTTCCTGCTCGCAATTGCAGTGGTGACAGGGAGAAGGCCCTACAGGGGATTGCCTGGGGGCTGTGCAATCGCGGTGGCAACCAGGGGGCTGCCTGCTGGCCATGCTTGCCTGCTCAGGGTGGTGCGACGTGCTCGGGGCTTGCCAAGGCAATGCCTGCTGGGTTCGCGTTGCCAGGGTGATGCCGCCAGCGTCCTGCCCCACTGCTATGAATGCCGCCATCTTTGTCGCAGAGTGATGGTTAATTTGCATATTACTCTTATATTAGATAGGATGTCGCCATTAGATGCCAAATTACAGACATTTTCACAAATAAGGACTTTTTTTTCTGTGTGTAAGATAGGTAGGCATAAGGGTCTGTACTTAATATCTAAGTGAGGTTTTAAGAAATGCTAAAGCCTATTCTCTTTTCATTCCCCACAAACTAACAATTGCTCCTTTTGTTATTAAATGACAGAAAAATAGAATAAAATAAAGTGATTTCATGTTTTATTTTATTCTATTTTTCTGTCATTTTTATTTCTATTTATATTAAAAATATACCTCAATGTTATATGCATATATTTTAGTTGCATTTTATAGTAATCTCATTTATTATTATGTTTATACTCATTTGATTAAGAGAATTTCCTAGACTTCAATTTTCTTCAATAACTTCATCTAGCATTCACCTTAAATCAAACATCAACTATGTGCCAGGTACTTTGTAGATCTGAGGTGCAAATTTGGATTAAATAGACTTATTTCTCACCTTCACCTGGATGATTATATGGTGTAACAGGTGCTGTAATTAGGGAGGAAAGAACAGTATGGGATAGTCACTTCTAAAAGAAATAAAAATGAGAGATTGATTAAAAGAAAAAGACCTGCTGGAGAGATTGATATTCTAGTCAATTTAGGAGTAGGGGGACTGTTTAAGGCAAAGAAAATGACACGTGTCAAGACAGATGACTTTTTGCAAACGTCTCACTGTTTAACTTTAGCTAACACCAATGTAGCTCTTACTATGTGCCAGCCCTTTTACAAGTTGTTTTCATGCTATGTGAACAACCCTGTAAGCTAGTTCTGCTATTACTTTCATTTTTTCACATGAGGAAACTGACAGAGGAACTAGTGAAGGAACTTGCCAAGTTTATACAACCAGTGAAAAGCAAAGCCCAAGTCCAAGACAAGCAGCCGGAGTCTGTGCTCTTCCACAGCGCCTTTCACAATGGAAATGCATCAAAGTAAAAATTTAATCATTTACACTAGGCATTCATTTTGGAGCTCAATAAAATGAGTAAAATTATTTTGGAGACCAGCTCATAATAGCTCCAATCATATAAATCACCAAAAAGCCAGAGTGCCATTTATAATGAATCATAGTCCACAATAGACGAGGAACTCACTTCACTTCAACAAAGATTTATTGCCCCTCTCTCTCTCTCTCTCTCTCTCTCTCTCTCTCTCTCTCTCTCTCTCTCTCTCATGAAAAGTTCCCTGCTAGGGCCCAGGGACATAAACAACAATTAGTTTAAGCTCTGAGGTTCTCAATTGATTGGTGATGCACCAACCAATAAGAAGATAAACAACTTATGGCAAATACAACTGAGCAGGCACCTGTCTGATATAAGGGCGAGTTTTTCTTATTTGCCTTTGATTCCAGAGCACAATGTCTAACACATTATGCATGAAATGAATAAATGAATGCAACAGTCCATACTAATGAAAGGATAATATGCTAATTAGATCGGAAAGTTTTTGGATATCCTTTCAGACGTCCTTCTGGACAAAGCCACAGTGGCAGGGGCTGAGGCTGAGGTAGTTAGGGGTGATCAAGCCGGACATCCCCAAGGGTTCCTGGATTGGAGACGGTGCAGGCTGGGCTAAGGGACACCCCCCCCCCCCGTGCACAAATTTCATGCACCGAACCACTAGTGTGCTATAAAGAGAAAAATTGCTTTCATCAGTGTAAATCATGAAATATTTCATTACAGTAGGCATTTGGAGTCCTGAAGTGTGAATTGGATTTCCCCAATGGAAGATAATAGAGTAGCCGGATAAATGAATCTTGCTTAATATGTAAAGGATGAACAAAAGCATTACATTAGATAAATAAATAACTTAGTGAGGGCAGAAAGTATTACTAAAGAGTTTGGCTAGTGTAAGATTCCAAAAAAACCTTTAAGGACGCACAAAGAACCTTATTCTTTCAAAAGCAGAGAATCCTTAGAGGTTTGTGAGCAAGAAGTGGCAAGATCAGAGCTGAACTGTCATTAAATTAGCCTTGTATTGGGTAACTGAAACCTGTAATAATGTTTTAGAGGCTAATTTGTTAAAGTGTGTTCAAATTAACAGTGGTCTCAAGCAGGCCAATGAAAGCAAGAAGATAAAGAAACAGAATGATGTGGATGTTAGCTAAGCATATATTGAATTTATAGAATGCTGCAATAGGTTTCAATGCTCTAACCTACACTTACTGAAAGAGAGAGGCACACTTCGAAAATACGGACAATTCCTTCACTTTATTGATGGAAATAGCAAACCTTTATTCTTCCTATTATAGTTGCGATGGTCCAAAGCATGCTTGAAAATGAAATATGTGATACCAAAAATATCTTCAATAATGAAACATCTGTGATACTGAAATATCCTCAATATGTTTTAAGAATTGGGAAGACTTCCCTCAGGCATATGTCCCAGATATACAGTATTGCATTTTAGGTCTAATTGCAAAAGCTGTGGTGCCCTGACAGAGTCCCCAGAGAAAAAACTAATCCATGTGGAGTTAAGTGTTGTTGTTTTTTTTTTTATAAAAAAGATAAAACTGTGGAGTGATTTTATTAAAGTCCTTTCTCTAAGTATAAATGAATAGAACACATTTAATTTCTCCAGCTATGAAGTCTCTGTTATTGATATTCAGAATGCATTTAGACAAAGTTAAATAGTGTGATGCTCAAATAAAACTAGAGTCTGTTGAGAATTCAGAGATGAATTCTAAGTCTTTTCCAGAATAAATATTTTAAACAAAATTATGATTCTAGATTCTGAGACCATACTCAAATACAATTCACTTGCATATATAGATTACTGTCATGTCTCAATTCACATGTCACCCATCAAAAAAAGAAAAACAACACACACACATACACACACTGTAAAACATTAGATCAAGAGACAGATGAGGCGAATTTAAAAAAATAAAATTAGCCCTAACTGGTTTGGCTCAGTGGATAGAGCAATCAGCCTGTGGACTAAAAGGTCCCAGGTTCAATTCCGGTCAAGGGCATGTACCTTGGTTGTGGTCACATCCCCAGTAGGAAGTGTGCAGGAGGCAGCTGATCGAAGTTTCTCTCTCATCGATGTTTCTAACTCTATCCCTTCTTCTCTGTAAAAAATCAATATATATATATATATATATATATATATATATATATATATATAAAATAAAATTATTTGTTTGGGGCTCCTCCAGAGATAATCAGGTCAAACTATTTAGGAATATGTCATCTGTCAAAGAACTGGACTTGAACTCCCAAGGAAAAGTTTAAGTAGTGGAGCAGCAGTAGTGGAGAATGAAGGGAAAATGAATATGATAACACAGGATGGGGAAGAGACGATTAACTAGAGAAGAGATGTACAGGACTTTTTATCTCTTTATCTTCTTTAATTGTACTTCAGAAAAATTAGTTTTACTCCAAGAACACTATGTCACTAGCTAGAAACATTGTGGTAATTCCAAAGGACATGTTGAAGCATTTCAGAGCTTAAGGACACAAGTCATTTATTATGTCCATTTTCTGTTCACCTGATGACTTTCCTTTCCCTATTATAGATCTATCACTGTCTATACCCTTTATTTTTCAATCTTTTCTTTATTACTCTAAAGTAGAATTCAGGCAAAAAAGAAAACACCAAAAAAACTTTAAGTAAATGAGAAGATCTATCGAAGCATCGGGCAGTAGTTGGGAGGAGTCAGGGGAAATGGATCAGAGAGGAATGTACGCCTATGTTTGAAAAGAGTTAAATTTCTCATCTGTGAGTGGGGAAAAGCACCAGGGGGTGGACATCAGGCCTAAAGATGATTGTGCTCTGAGGCGGAGAGAGACAGTGCTGGGGGAGTCCTGGTTCACAGCGCATAGACCTTGCGGGCTCCCTTATTTCCTGGTATGAGAAGGCAGAGCAGGGCTATAGGGCGAGTGTGAGCACATGCACTGCTACTCCTACCTGCAGGATATTCACAGTTCATAGGTCAAGATTTGTGTTTGGGGCACAGACTCTGCATCAGAATTCATTGGCATCTCATAGTAAGTCACCTGGCACTGCTTTGTTCTTTTCCTGACTAATCATCTAGCTAATAAATCCCTCTCTGTCTCAGGCTTGCTAGGACATTCCATAGAAATTTGGGCCTTGGAGAAAACTGAACTCTTCCCTTGCTCAATTAGGGAGGAGTATTAACTGAGGAAGGTCTTAACCTCTTGGACTTGAATGGACACCTGTGGACTAAGGATCTCCCACACCACATCCAAACTGCTGATCCTCCCCTTAAAATTCTGGAGCTTTCCACTTAGCTTGTCAACAGGCAAACTGTGGGGTTAATCATGAAACATGGCCCTGGATGTCTCTGGTGTCCCACAAGTGAGAAAATCTGGGGCACAATCTAAGCTTTTGACCTGAAAGAAGTTTTTTGGGGGGAGTGTTTTGTTGTGTGTGTGTGTTGTTTTTTTTTTTTTTAAGATGTGTTTCATCTAACACAATTTTTATTTATTCCATTACAAGCAGCTTTCAGTTAGGTTTTCAGAAAGGCATTGATTGATTTTTGAGGTCTCGGGACATGAAAAGTGGAGCTTTCAGCTTGCAAAAGGTGTGGCAGGGAGTTGTTCTCTCCGGTGAATGCCCTGGAACGCTGCTTGCCTGGCCCAAGCATGGGACTCTGAATTTCTGAGGGAAATACTCCTCATGCCAGCCCCTGTGAACGTACCATCCGTCGGCTCATTCGGGTATGCAGAGGGGTTGGTTTGTGCAGGCCAGTTGGTAATGAACTTGAGAAGTAAAAACTCACCCCTGGAGTAAGCAAGGACTCACCTAGGAGAAGTAATCCACTTTCCAGTGAATGGAAGTAGACTCATGTTTTGTTGTTACAATCACACGTTTGCTCTAATTGGTGAGATGTCCCAGAACTGCAAATGCAATGTTCTATTTTTACTGCAGTTTATACATCTGCACATCCTTAGATACATGGATGTAGATATAGATTTCAGTTTGAAACTTGAATCGCTTGACCAGTGTCTACCAAGTGTACACGGTGCCAATGCTGCCTGTGGCATCTGGGAAAAGCATTACAATGGGCCCAGGGAATCTGTGCTCTCACCAGGCACTTTGCAGTGTCCTAATGGAAACACAGAAACTGCTGCCGTGGATGTCACTGCTATTTAGGGAGTGACAGAGGCGCATCTTGGACTACTTAGAGTGGCCTAGCCACACGTGCAGCTTGTCTCTGAAGCCAAGGAGAGTCTGATTAAATTCAGCCCACCCACTGTGAGGAAGCTCTCTGGCATCCCAGCTGCCATTCAGAATGCGACATCCAGGATATGACCTGTCAAGATGAGCCACTCGAGCATATTGTGGCAATGCAGCTGTCACTGAGATCCAACAGCCTCTAGAGGAAGGCATTCAAATGGTTTCCATGGTGGGGCGAATACAAATACACAGCTCCAGTCACATGCGAATGTGATTTCTTTTCAGCAGGATGGTTTGCACTCACTATGCACATTAGTGGAAGTGATCCCATACCTCTTCTCATCTTTGATTGCTGAGCATTTTCTGGCGGCAAACTGATTCAGTATTTCTCTCGATCTGTAGTTGAGAGGGGCATGGGATATTTGGGTGCCATACAAATTTACAACATGCATTTTTTCCCCTTTTCTTTCTTCAATAAAAACAAAGTCACTATAGATCCCCAAAGGTATTTCAGTGGAAAGTTTGCAAACCAGGCTGCTCCACAACCCAGGTCTCAAAGATGGATTTCATTTTCATTCCTCGATCCTGAACTTATTCCAGACAACATTTTTCTCCACGGCCCTAACACCAAAACTCACACTAGGATTTGAACATTTCTAAGTTGTGGCATGAATGTCAAGAGAAGATCAGTGAATAAGATTAGTGATTATATAAGCATTTTCCTGATGGGGAGTTAACATGTATGACCTCTCAGCTGTGTCCACATAGGTGGCAGTCAATCAATTTTAGAGTAAATTATTTTTAAGTTCCTATGAAAAGTTTCTGAAAAATAGGAAACATGTTTGAATTTGGTACATTCTTGATAAAACTGGCGGAAATATGTCTCATAACAAAAATGCCTCATCATAGGCAGAGTTTTGTCAGGAATTATACCAATCTGCATTGTCAACCAACTGACTTCCTTTTCATAGCATAAAGGAAATGAGAGAAACTTTGATTCAACTAACATTAGAGTTTTAAAAAGTCTTGCTATCCCCAATATTTTTTTATTTTAAAGCAATATTATCAACTATATATTCTGAGATTTAGGTAATTATTATATAGCTATGAGATATTTGTTTGCATATATATATTTGCATAGCAAACTAGAGATATATATTTACATATACAGTACATATGTGTAATTACATATGCAAGCATAATATGTGACATATAGCTATGTATATTTTATAGCCATAATAGTATACTTATATATTCACTTTATTAGTTAGAATGAATTGTCCTCTTTCTCATAACATAATACTTTGTTTCACGTGTTTATCTCTGGATTCCAATAATTCATTAGTTTGGCAATCACGTTCATGCTTCCTATGTAAAATTGTTTAGTAGATATGCGTTTCTAGTTTGTGTGCATATTAATTCAGAACTTGTCTATCCCAAAATACCTAAAAGCCATCACTGAACTTTGAAATAACCTTGAGACTTTCAAACATGTCATTTCTTCAGTGCACTGTGACAAATATTTTTCCCCAAACACCTATCATATTCCCCAGATGGCTTAGCAGTCATCACTGGCAGAGTGTGAATAATGTTTTAGGTTGAACAGATGTAAGCAATTTGTAATTTTTCCCCTTTCTGAACCAGCTTTGTTTTGATGAATCAACTGGAAATGGAAACTTATGTAAAACTTGTGTTTGAAAAGGAGCAGTGTTTTCCCACGTAGGAATACGTGTATGTAATCAGCTCTGAGATGTGGTAAGAGACAGGGAACAGGGCAACTGGCCAGACTGTGTGAGAACAAAAACGGGAAGATCATTACTTAGCATTGCAATTGTAGTTCCCAGCTTATAGAACCACATCTAGAAATAGTTGTAGGCCTTTCCAAAGCGACCAGACCTCAATCACATTTTGAAAAGAGGTTTTTTTTTACTAGTGTGTATATCACATTGCCCGTGTTTCTTTCTCTCTGGTCAGAATACTCTTCGGAGAAATAGAGTACTAGAAATGCAGAAAGTGCTGATGAATGTTAAGAGAGAAGGAAATCACCTTTTCTTCTAGCAAGGATTTGTTTATTCTTCCAAGTTAATTTTATATGAGTTATATTTTTGACCTTGATATAGTCAACTTAAATTGAGCCTTACTAAGCAATTCAGTTTCAGGGAAAGCTCCCTCAAACTTTCAGTTAAATACTCTTTTCTTTTAAAGAAATGATTTTAAAAGTCTACCTAAGACAAATTTAATTCCATGGTTATAAAAAGCACATTTATTTAAGCATTGATATTCCATTTGTATTCAATATAATTTGTTTTCCTTATCATAACCAGTGGCCAGGCCTAAAAGGCCACTTAATGGCCAGAGTTCAATCACTCCCTGCACTTTCAGAGTCTGTCTCTGCACTGATAATTCTGCTGTTGGAAGAACAATCATAGTGAGTATTTGTAGTTTTCCTTATATTAAGGCCTGTAAGACCAAACTAATTGAAAATTGGTCTAGTTAGATAACTCTGAATTCTTTGAACACTTAAGAATTTGGGAACTTTCTATTCTACAGTCAGAATTTAATAACCCAAATGTGAACTATCAAAGACAGCCTTCAGTGTACTTATCCCTGGTCATGCCTACATTTCAACACCATTGATAAAGAGTGTTTAATGTTAATATTGTAAAATGAAACATTATAGGTAGAATTTATAGACCATTCTCACAAAAATTTTTAAACCCGCTCGCTGTATTTGAAAATCACGAAATTTCATACACTTCCTTTGGAATGTCAAAATAAATGAAATAGTGCAACTTAAATCTCATCAACACAATTAGAATATTTATTATGCTGCTCCTCCTGGCGCTGCACTTCAGAGAGCCACCTGTTTTACCTTCTTCAGTGAACAATCACGGGTCCTGATAAGATGGTTAAGGATCTGATTTGCCAAAGTCATGTAGCAGCCACTTTGAGAAACTTAATAGATACATTTTCTTATTTACTTACGGAGCTCTACAGAATGGCTTACCGTGGTGTCTTTTTGTCTCTCAGGTTCTCTAAGTTAGCATTCTGCAGATATATAACTCAGTTCCTGAGTTGCTGCTTTTGCTTTCATACACTATTGCTAGGCCATAGGCAAAAATTCTTATTTTCGTGCCAGTACAAAATGGAGAAGCCTCCGGACAGTTCTTACAGGACGCCCAGGAATTGTAATGATTTGTAACCCTTTAGGTGTTGCTTTTCATTTATTCTCTTTATTTGAAAGGGTGTGTATTAAGATAGCAACTGAGACAAGACCCTATGAGAGTCAGTATGAAATGTCGTACTATTTTAACCTAATTACTCTTATTCTAAAATTTAACTGTAATTTGTTCTTCAGTAGCGTGTACTCCTTTTCTCAACCTGTATATTCCCCAGATTCATCTCTTGCTCTCTCCAATCTAGGGATGTTTTGTGCATTCAAGAAGTTTACAAATGAAATTTGAGTCAGCATGCAAAACAATAGTACATGAGTGTACTAACACAAGAAAAACAGATGGCCAAGAGTACCATACACACGCTTTGTAAGCCGGCTCCCACAGATTGCCTGTTTTCAGATATTTTCCCCCCAAGTAGAATCAATCATTACACCAGTGATTTGAGAAGCTTTATTATGGAAATATTCCCCTTGAACAACAACAACAAAAAGCCATTTCAATTTCTTTTCATTTTAAAGAAAGTTATGTTTCACCCTCTTGGTAAGTTTGTTATGAAGTCTGAGCTAATTATCTCCATCAACTTACATTCTTATTCAAAGTGTCTGGGAAAAAAGTGTGTTACTCTCATTCCCGAATTTCTGTTTTATCAGTACAGCTAAAAGAAAACAAATACTACGAAACAAATGGCTGTCCTAGACCAACTGCCTCTAATGTATGTGAATTTCATTATTGCTGTATTCAGTTGAATCGTACAGTTCACATTCTAGATGGAAACCTAATGATTATTTCTCTCTGCCTATTAAAATGTAACAAGTTTAAAAGAAGTAACTATAGGTTTTTTATTGGTTTGTTTTGCTTTGTTTTCCTAGGTGATATTTAAGCCCTAGTACTATAATGCAGGCAATACTTCATCAAGTTCTCTAAATAAAAACAAGAACCAAACTACACTGAACTCCAGTTCACTAGTTGACTGTTACGTAGCCATGTGCACAGGTAATGTGACTGGCCATTCCATATGATTGCATCGACATAATATATCAAATTTCATAAGTATACAAATTCACAATGAACTCAAAATAGGCAGAGAATGAGGGTTTGATCAGATGTCAAAGGTGGTCAGATATAAAAAGTAGGGTAATGCCTCCTAAATTAATTTGGCAGGATTCTTGCTAAAACTGGACTCAGCAAGGATAGACACAGAAGGCTGAAGTAGTGGCGTAGTTGATGAGAGGGCACAGAGGAGCCTAAATAAAGTTTTGTCCAGGAGGGAATATTATACCTAGGAGTACAATTGCTGCATCATAAGGTAATTGTAATGTTACAGAGAACTGGAATAATCAAACAGTGCAGGAGAGTTTGGAGTTACACTTTATTCACCGCGGTGGGCTTAGAAAAAATGATTTCAAATTCTAAGCAAGCCTACAAGCAGAACTTCCCTTTTTATTAAGGAGCCAGCCCTCTGTGCAGTTAGTGGTAATCTCGCTGCTAGTCTTGAAAACTACACAATTCTATCCAATTAAAAAATGCACCTGGCATGGCATTGAGGGTATGAGTGTATCTAGTCTCTGGCCTACAAGGTCAGAAGCTAAGTTTATTGTCCTCATTATTCGAGCAGACTAAGGCAGGCTAGAAAGCAAAGTTATCTTTTTAGAATAAGAGGAACAGCAGAGAATTCCAAACAGCAGTTTTTACAAAACAGGGTTTGCCTTCTCAGTAGGTCTAACCTTTTGAGAAATTTCCAGACCTTGTTCCAAAGAGGCTACATCATTTTATTCTCATTCACAAGCACCAGCAATATATGAAGGTTTCAGTTGCATCACATTCTCACCAACACTTAATATTATTTATCTTTTTTATTACAATCATTCTTATTGGTATAAAAAAGCATCTCGTGAATTTGACTCACATTTCCTTGATGGCTAATAATGTTGACCATTTTTTTCGTGTTTATATTGACAATTTATATCTTCTTTGGAAAAATGTCTATTCCTTTGCTCATTTTTAAATTAAGTATTTTTGTGTATGTATGATTGAGCTATAAAATTTATGTATTTTAGATGCAAGTCCCTTATCAGTTACGTGTTTTGCAAATATTTTCATCTATTCTGTGGTGGGGTTTCCCCCACCCCCCTTTCATTTCTATGGTATTCTTTGAAACATAAACATTTTTAATTTTGATGAAGTCCCATTTATTTTTCTTTTATCAATTGTGCTTTTGGTGTCATATTTAAGGAGGCTTTGGCTAAGGTCATGTTACATTATTCCTCTATTTCTAAGAGTTTTAGCTCTTAACTAAATGAGTCTAAGATCATTTTGAGTTACTTTTTTGCAGTGGGTATGATGAAGGGGTCCAACTTCATCCTTTCAACATTGCATTTTAACTGAATATTATAATAAACATCATAATAGGAACAAGTTTCAGGCAAGGGACAATTTTTTAAACAATAGTCTGGTTGAGTAGTACTGTTTCACTTCCATATTTTCCCGTTGTAAAGGATATTATATTACACTAGGGGCCCGGTGCACAAAAATTTGTGTACTCGGGACGTCCATCAGCCCAACCTGTGCCCTCTCGCAGTCTGGGACCCCTCTGGGGATGTCCACCTGCTGGTGTGCCTGGTCAGCCTGGGTGAGGGGCTGATGGCTGTTTTCAGGCTGGCCAAGCCCCCCAGTGGCGTCCCTCACCCCATTGGGTTGTGGCCAGCATGGGTGAGGGGCGGATGGCTGTTTTCAGGCTTTCAGGCTGCCCACAGGTCCCATTGACCCAATGTCCCAGCAAGTCTGGCTGGAAGCAGGTTTCTGGGGTTTATCTTCTATAATTTATACACTGTTCCTTTAAGCCGGGGCCTAATAACGAAACCTCCTCTCTGCTTCAGCTCTGGCTTCTATAATGAAACAATGTTTAATTAGAAGTCAGGCCCCGCCTGCCATTTGCTTCAGCTCCTAGGATTGAAACATTTGTTGCAAATATGATGTTCCCTGGAGCGAAGAGACACCCAGGCAGCCCGCAAACAGTTTCACTCCTGCTGCAACAGACACTGCCTGTTTACTCAGGTCCCTGAGTGCAGGCCTCCATGTTGGCTGGGCTAATTTGCATACAGTTGCTCTGATTGGCTGGTGGGAGTGGCTTAGGCATCCCGAAGAAACAGTTAATTTTAATATTACGCTTTTATTAGTTAGGATAATGTAATTGTCTTTACAGCTATATTTCTGATTGTTTTATTTCTTCAGAAGTACAAGAGCATTCTTTTAAAAAAATATCTACTAATGGTTTTCCATTCAGCAACTACTTTATAAATGTGCTTTATATATTAAGTGATTCTGCTTAAAAATATGTTGAAGGGATCAGCATTTGTTATGCTAAAAAAAAAGGGAGAAAAATTTCATTAATTGCATTAGACTGGACTTGCATCAAATAAAGATTGACATCTGGAGGGAGAAAACATGTATTTATTGACATTTGACTTGATGAAAAGTATTATATATCACCTTATAGTCCTTCAAACTTTATATGAAAAATTAAATTTATCCCTTAATTAATCACGTGGAGCAGTTATATTTCTAGTGATAGGTAGCTTTGGAGTATAATGCAGATTCCACAGCCTGCATCCCTGGTTTGTCTCAAAAATACCCCCATTTTTATTGTTGTTTGTTTGGTTGTTTTTAAGCAAGAATCCCCATTCTAGGCTTACGGAATGTCCTTTACTGAGTGACACATTATGTCAAAGACAAGGCATGTCTGAATGTCAAGTCGCTTCAGCATCACATCCTCTATGGCAGGAATAAAAAGAGAATAATGACCTAAATTTGACTAACCTCCCTACATTATTTTGATACTTGCTGGGAAAGCTTTAAAAATGCTTTGAACTTGCTTTTGGCTATTTTTTATTTCATTACTTCCCTGGGCTTTGAGAAGAACTCTGATCTTTGGCTGATATTTGCACACTTTGCTAGCAAGTATCTACATTACTGAATGGATTAGAGATCACATTTTAGGTCCTTAGTCCCTCTGAAATAGATTTTAGTAGAACTTCTATGAGGAAGGTTAATGTAACCTGACTTTACTGGAAACTAAACATATGCATTTGAAGATAGCCCAAATCAAGCATAAATAAGATCATCAGACCCTTAGAAGATTTGTTTACACTATAGTAAACGAACTTTTATTGGGAAACTGTTCTTTTGTTGCCTGGGGAATGTGGGAGTGTAATCTCTAATTGCTTCCTTGTACTAAATGTTTATGTAAAGGAAACATTTGCATGGATAAAATACTATTATCATTTTCATCTTACAATATATGACCTACCTTTTTTGCCAGGTTTTGGGATTATCTATCCTAGTTGATTTTAATTCTTCTTTTTCTATAGGACTCCATGTTTTATGATAAATGATTTTACTGCTTCCTTTTAATTTTAATAAGAAAAATATAACGTTTTTCATAGTTATTGATTTTCAAAAAGCAATCTAATCTCATTAGAAAGATAATACAAAAGGATTAACCTCCTTTAAAGCCTTCATCATGCTTCAAAACCATCCCCCTTCTATGTTGCTTCTGTTTCACCATTTGAATGTCACCACTTCCTCATTCTGACAGTTTACATCATCAATTTCAGTTGTCTTTCAGAATTTAATTTGGTTAAAAGAGAAGCTTATTAAAACCTGTGGCTTTAAATCCACTTTATTTTTTTGCCATAACCTCCATGTACCAGTTCAAGTTTTTAAGCTTTATCTTTAAGAAGTCTCAAAATTTGTTAGAATTCATTTATGTACTATAATTATTTTTAAATTCCCCTTCACCAAAATCTAACTCGCATATGATGTTCTTTTGGTGTAGTCCTTTTAAATTTATTCAGGTTTCTGATATGATAAATAAAGCCTAAATGATTCCTCTGTTTATTTTTGTTTAATTGTTCTCACATCTCAACAAAATTCCATTTTTCTATATGATATCATTCTCTCCCATTAGTTTTATGTTTGAAATTATAGTGAATAGTTTTATAATTTTTAGAGAATCAAAAATCAATTTATTATGAATTTGTAAGTCAATTTTATGGCCTCTAGTTAAAACTATTATAGAAGATTAGAAATGATGTTAACTTTTCAGCAGGGGTGATTTTTATCAAACAGCTCTATAATGTTATTGAAGGGAAATGCTGCATGTTATTTCAGATCACATATCACAAAAGTATCAGTAGTTAATAACTGCAATGAAAACATGAAGTTTAGACTACCAATACAACTAGATGAACTTTCATGTTCCTCAATCCAAATTCAGGTTACTGTGACCTTCTATAAATGACAGTTTTATGTGTGGTAGAAACCATATTAAGAATCTCATTTTATTGGTTAATAATGTGCAACTGAATAAGTTTAAGGGGTTTGCCCAAGATCACATAGTTAGCTAAAGGTACAGCCAAGCTAAGACTGCCACTTTTTCAGGGCTTTCCCACTATTAAATATTGTCACTCAGAGATTTCCAAGCCATGAGTGTGCTCCACTTTTTTAACACTACAAATCTCTAAAATGCCAGCAAGAGGAAATTAAATAAACAGTCGTTAGTACTTACTTTGTATCCAGCACTGTGCTAAAATAGCATGAGATGAAATATATTTATCTTTTTATTTTATTCGTAACTAGAGGCCCTGTGCATGAAATTAGTGCACTGGGAAAGGGGGTCCCTCAGCCTATTCTGTGCCCTCTTGTAGTCTGGGACCCCTCACTCCTTACTACCCACCTGCTCATTTATTGTTACTGCTCTGCTTGCTGCTCCTTAGTACTGCCACAGAGGCAGGAGAGTTTCTGCCACTTGCCATCCCTGAGCCCCACTGCACTCACCAGCCATGAGCCCTGCTTCTGGCTGAGTGGCGCTCCCTCTATGGGAGCGCACTGATCATCAGGAGCAGCTCCTGCATTGAGTATCTGCCCCCTGGTGGTCAGTGTGCATACTAGTCATTCTGGTCATTTCACTGTAACAGTTGCTTAGGCTTTTATTTATAAAGACTAGAGGCCTGGTGCACAAAAATTCATACATTGGGGGTGGAGGGCCCCTTAGCCCAGCCCGCCCCCTCTCACAGTCCAAGAGTCCTCAGGGGATGTCCTAACAGCTTAGATCCATTACCCCCAGGGTGAGTGGGCCTAAGCCACAGTCTGGCCTCCCTCTATGGGAGGCCACCAGACTCATGAAGGGAAGATGCCGCTGCCATCACCCCACTGCTACTGCCACTGCCACCGATGGCTGCTGCCACTGCCAGCCCTCAGCCCTCGTAACCACCAAGGTGTTTTAATCAACATAGACTCCAGTCCCTTCACCACAAAAAAATGACGACTTTCCTTAGGCATTTTCAAGATGTCTCTTTCATAGGATATGGCATTTCTTTCTTTCTTTTTTATTTATCCTCCCTGAGGATATCCTCACAGCGGCTGCTGTTCAGGCCCTGCCTCTCTCTTTCCGGGTCTCACGGCAGCCATGATGGCTGCTGATCAGGCCCTCCACCAGTGCAGGTGCACGGTGGCCCCCACCATGGCCCTGCCCCTGATGTTGCAAGTCCCCTCCCACCCGTGCCTGCTGAGCATGCAGCCTGCTGATTGGTCATCACTGTGATGGCGTGCTGGACAATTTGCATATTTCTGTATTAGTACAGATAAATAATTTTAAACTTCTGTATAAGTATGTATAAAGCTATCTTTATAGATATGCAAGTCATTGCCCTATCTTCTGTCTTTATAAACAGGGCAAAAATAAACAACTACCTGACAATTTCTCAAGGGCATTTTTCTTTAATTTTGAATTTTATTGTACAAATTTTATGGAGCTACGGGTCAGGAGGAATATTTTCTATGTCTTTTCTGCAATCAGTGGTGTACTGGAGCTGGCTTGCAAGAACTGATTATGTCACCTCTTCCCATCTCAGTTTTTACTGATGTCAGGTTAGAAGCCTAAAATCACTTGTGATGGGAATATTTACACCATGAAAATTGGCAAATGTTACAGATCCATAACTGTTTCCCCTAATCAGTGTCTGCTATTAAACATTTACAATGCACTGGTGGTTGAGCAAAATTGGGCTCAATCCAGTTTTACTTCTTAAGCTATTAACTGCTCCTTCTGTGAAGTAGGAATGCTAATATATACTATGTCATATATAACAGAATTTTATAAGGTTCAAGTGAAAGTACTTTGAAACTGAGTTTCAAGTAGAATGACTATTGCAGTAATTAGAGTTATATGTTCACTGATAAAATATGAGACACTTGGCAAAACCAATATAGTTTAGGTAGACTGAGAATTTCTTTTTTTAAAAATTTTTATTGTTCATATTATTATAGTTGTTTCTCTTTTTCCCCCCCAGAGCTCCCCTCCTCCCAGTTCCCACCCCATCCACTGCCCTTATCCCCCTCCCACTGTCCTCATCCATAGGTGTATGATTTTTGTCCAGTCTCTTCCCACACCCCCAACACCCCTTTGTCCCTGTGAATTGTCATTCCACTCCCTTTCTATGCACCTGATTCTATTGTATTCACCAGTTTATTCTGTTCATCAGATTTTTTATTCATTTGATTTTTAGGTACACTTGTTGATAGATATGTATTTGTTGTTCATAATTTTTATCTTTGCTTTTTCTTCTTCCTCTTCTCAAAGGATATCTTTCAGCATTTCATATAATACTGGTTGGGTGGTGATGAATTCTTTTAGCTTTTTCTTGTCTGTGAAGCTCTTTGTCTGACCTTCAATTCTGAATGATAGCTTTGCTGGGTAAAGTAATTTTGGTTGTAGGTTCTTGCTATTCATCACTTTGAATATTTCTTGCCACTCCCTTCTGGCCTGCAAAGTTTCTGTTGAGAAATCAGCTGACAGTCGTATGGGTGCCCCCTTGTAGGTAACTGACTGCTTTTCTCTTGCTGCTTTTAAGATTCTCTCCTTGTCTTTTGCCCTTGGCATTTTAATTATTATGAGTCTTGGTGTGGTCCTCCTTGGATTCCTTTTGTTTGGGGTTCTCTGCACTTTCTGGACTTGTAAGTCCATTTCTTTCACCAGGTAGGAGAAGTTTTCTGTCATTATTTCTTCAAATAGGTTTTCTATATCTTGCTCTCTCTCTTCTTCTAGTACTCCTATAATTCTGATGCTTGAAGTTGTCCCAGAGACTCCTTACACTATCTTCATATTTTTGGATTCTTTTTTTCTTTTGGCTTTTCCAGCTGGGTGGGTTTTCCTTCTTCATATTTCATATTTTTTACTTTATTCTTGCGATCCTCCAGTCTGCTGTTGGATATCTGTATATTATTCTTTATTTCAGTCAGTGTATGCTTAATTTCTAGTTGGTCCTTTTTCATATCCTCGAGGGTCTTACTAAATTTATCAGTAGCCTCTAGAATATTCTTGAAAAGCCTTATAACTATGGTTTTCAACTCTGTATCCAGTCATTTGCTTTCCTCCATTTCTGTCATTTGTGACCTGTTTCTTTGTCTCCGCATATTGGCTGCTAACCTGCATTGACACAATGGCTTTAATCAGCTGTGTCTACGGTGGGAGAACTCCTATGCTGGAGACACCCTTATGGGGCAAGACTTGCTCCAGTGGGGCTTTGGTGCCCACTAAGTCTGCCCCCTGAGTGTATCCCTTATGAGTCTGAGGAGTTGTAGACTGGGTGGTCCCGCTCTGACCACTGGGTACACAGTCTCTTGGAACTCCAAGGAGGTGCTAGTTTAGCTTCTGCCTGAGGTTTCCCAGCCTTTTATATGCAAAAGCCTCTGCGCACAGCTTGGGTGGGGCGGGGTCTCGGGGAGTCTACAGGGCGGAGCAACCAGCTATAGCTGATTCTCAGCCCTGCCCTAAGAGGCACCGGGTCTCAAGCTGCTCTGGAGTTCCTCCCGGTGCCAGATGGTGCTAGACATTCCAGCTCCTCCCCGTATGATTCCGAGTCCCCAGAAACTTGCCTGGAACTGGAGTTCAGAGCCGTCGAGAGCTTGTTCCTTTCTCAGGTATGAAATGCTGCCAGCCCTTTCCGTGAGCCCCTTCACGCGTACCTCTGCGCTTTATTTCCGCACCTCCTCTGCATCTCAGTCTCTTTCTAGTTGTAGAATTTTCACTCAGCCAGCCTTCCTGTGGGGCTGGGTGGTGTCCATTTTTTCTTTTCATTGTGATTTTGAAATAGTTGTGCCCAGCAGCAATTCCGGTGTTCACCTATGCTGCCAACTGGGTTAAGTCTCGAGGATTTCTTAACACTGCATCTACACATAAACTGACTATGGACCTGGCTAGATAAAAAGAAAAAGAATGAAATTCAGAGCTAAGGTCAAAGTCTGGGTTTCTATAGTGGACATCAAATAACATTAACAGGTACCAAACAGAATATAGAGATTATTGGGCTTAAGTTATTATTCCTATGTTTTTCCCCATGCCGTAATTCCTCTGTGCCTCTGATGAATTAGGCTTAGGAAGGTGGATAAATATTTTCTGTTTGTATATTATGAAGGCCTCTGCAGAAAGATTTTTCTGCTTTCTTTTTATCACCTACCTAATATAGACCTCTGTATACAAAGAACTCAACAGGTAAAAAAAATATTGACAGATTGACCTCTTGAGGTTATACATTCCTGCTTTCATTTTCATGACACTTGAAAATACTTTTTAAATCTGCATGGAAATCCCTACCCTTTGATACAGTGTCACTGTTTTTGGCATTTGCAATGTGGTTAAGTAAGTTATATATTGAAACTACAAAATCTTCTTCTGATTTAAATACTTTTGAGAGTGTACTTTGGAAAAGTGGGTCTGTTATATTGATCAGCTCTTACTTACCTTTGAATAAAACAAACAAACAAAAAATCCAAAAATCTTTGTGTGTAAAACCTCACTAATAGCTGACTGTTAATCAGCAAAACATGTTACAGATCTTTATTTTTCCCTATGTGAACTCAGTGTAGAAACTAGTCCCCGGGACTTGCTATTTCAAGCTGAATGAGTTTGAAAACTAAAGAAATCAATTCCTTTTTAGTTAAAATTGAAAATATTATAGTCAGATAAATGTGGGCTTAAATCTTGGTTCCATCACCTACAATTTCCATGATCTTAAACTGGTTATATAACCTTCCCAAGCCTGGTTTCCTCATATGTGAAATATCAATTCATAGGTTTGTAGTGATTATTAAGTGAAGGAAAAAAACAACAGCATACATAAAACTCTTAACACTATCTCTGGCCCATTGTGGATACTCACTAAATTATTATTATCTTTGCTACTTTTCAATAGATTGCTTGTGTTTTTTACTCTTGGGTTTACTCCTAGCTTGCCAAATCACATAAAAAATGCCTCTTTGTCTTTTTGTTTCCTTACATGAGAAGATATAAGACCATTGTTTGCTTCCCTGGAATAATATAAGAATTAATTGATTCATGGTGAACTGAATTATTCTCAGGATGTACAGTATTAGAAGTTCCATTTTCTTTAAAGAAATGATCACCATCCTTACTTTTGTGTCAAGACAAATCATTTCATAATCTTTTTTTTTAAAGTATCATTAACTTTACCAAAATTAACAACAAAATTAAGTTTTATGCATTTAAAAATGAATTCACGTTGTGTTGCATACTGTAGACTGGGAATACATGAAAGGACTATTTGAGCAGTTGAAAGCAAAACACAAGAGATGTTCTAGTGCAGCATGCCCAGGATTGTTGCTTTAAGTTTTATTTTCTTCTAGGGGCCCGGTGCACAAAAATTTTTGCACTCCAGGGGGATCCCTCAGCCCGGCCTGTGCCCTCTCGCAGTCTGGAACAGCTCAGGGATGTCCACCTGCTGGCATGCCTGGCCAGTCTGGGTGAGGGGCTGATGGCTGTTTGCAGGCTTGCCAAGCCCCCCAGTGGGGACTCTCACACCATGGGGGTGTGGCCAGCCTGGGTGAGGGGTTGAGGGGTTCAGGGTGCCCATAGAGCTTTCAGGGTTCAGGTTCCTACTGGGGTGCATGGCTAGAAGCAGGTATCTGGGATTTATGTAATTTCTATAATTAAAACTTTGTTGCCTTAGTTCCATGCTCGAAGCCTCGGTTGCCCCTGGCAACCCAGGGTCCCAGCCCGGCAGGTATCTGGGGTTTGTTTATCTTCTATAATTGAAACTTTGTAGCTTTGAGTAGAGCTCAGGGCCTACAGGGCCCTGGCTTCCTCCATTACCTGGGGCAACTCGTGGCTGCTGCCAGTTTAGTTGAGTTCATTTGCATACTTGCTCCTGATTGGCTGGTGTGCATGGCTTGTGGGCATGGCTTGTGGGTGTAATGGAGTGAGGGTTAATTTTCATATTACTCTTTTATTAGATTAGATAGCCCCTATACATAGATGACTCCAAAGAATGAACCAGCATATTGACAAATATGTAGAACAGAATCCCTGAAAATTCTTATAAATTATTCAGGTATTATAAAAGAATAAACTTTTGGGAGGTGGGGTGTTGATTTGGGGCAATAATTATAGAAAGCTAATTCTTTTATAATGTCTCATATGTTCATACATGTTTTAGAACCAGAAGCCATATTAAACCCTTAACAGGATCTTCCTGTGGAACCGAGCACAAAGCTTAGTTGTGGAAAGATTAGACATAGAAAGAAATAAAGAAGACTCTTCTGAACTCAGAGTGCACTATGCCATGTGCTTCATTTCACATTCCAGACAAAAGAATTTCTGGGCTCATAAATAGAAATTTTGCAAGTAATATAATACCAAGTTAAAAAACTGTTGGCACAATAAGATTCCATACTCTTTATTCAGATTCATCTAGAAATTTTTATACTCAGTTGTTGGAAGAAGAATAATATTTTATGGAGAATATTTTATTACTTCTAAACATTTAGACTTATTTGTTTAAATAAAATCATTTGCCAATATGTTCAGTGTGAATTGTCACCAGTATATTAAATGCTGTTGAATATAACTTTCTTTTGCTTTTACTTCTAAAATATTGGTTGTTTGAAATAACCGTATAATTTGGCTCATCAAATGGTCATTATCTAATTTCATCTATAATAATAATCTATAATAATAAAAGGATAATATGCTAATTAGACCAGATGTCTTCCAGACATCCTTCCTGATGAAGTTGGGGGCTGAGGGAAACCAGCCAGAATCCTGGTGCCTGCCAGCAGCTGGAGGAGGGAAGCCTGGGTCCCAGGTGCCTGAGGGAAGCTGGTGCCAGCAGCTGGGGGAAGGAAGACCTACTCTTGCACAGATTTTCATGCATTAGGCCTCTAGTTATGATATAAAATCTAACATTGCTGGCTTTAACATCAAGCATTTCTTGAGTAACTTTTGTGCTTTGCAATATATTAAAACCTGAAAAAAGTAAAGGGAGAAGAATAAGGAAGAGGAAGCACGACAAGACTAAAAGTGTCAGGGTTGTTCAGTTTCATGGGGAGAGAAAAATTGAAACAGCAAATAGAGAAACGCCTAAAGCCATACAATCAAATGTTTTTGTTTCTCAACTAAGGAAACATGCCCATTGAGGTTAAATTATATACCTCCAATTGTCCAGCCAATATGTAGTTACAGCAGGTGCCAAGAGAGAAGTGGGATATGTGAGTAGGATTGAAGAATGGGTTGTTATGGAATCTGATGAAATTCCACTAACACTACATACTATTTTGTCAAATTTTATACTATGTGCTTCCACACTTACTATCTCCTTTACATGGTCATAACAGGCTGGTATGTTCCATATTATTAACCAATGTCCAAGGAAATAAAGTAATTGTCAAAGGACTTAAAAGTATTATATCACAGACTCACACCCATGGCGTGTTGTGACCATAAACATGGCCTTCTATAGTACACTGATTTTGTGGGTAAAGGCATCCTACTACTAAGTGCTGAGTTCCTCTAAATAATGGGACTGATATGTTGGAGGAACAGTACATAAGACACAAGAACAGAGCTTCCATACTGGGAAGTAATGAGATGATTGAATCTATTTTTTAAAAAAGAAGAAAAAGAAATGTTCCATTTACAAATAAAAGTGAGTTGGCTTCATATAGACAGAGTATTACAATATTAAAGTAGAGCAGAAAGTAAGGAAGAGAGGGAGTTAATAGTATCTGAAATAAAAACCTGGCTGATGAAAAATATTTCATATCTATGAATGATTGTAATTAATTTTATTATTTTTAAAAAGTATATTTTATTGATTTTTTTACAGAGAGGAAGGGAGAGGGGTAGAGAGTTAGAAACATTTCTAAGAGAGAAACATCGATCAGCTGCCTCCTGCACACCCCCTACTGGCGATTTGCCCACAACCAAGGTACATGTCCTTCACTGGAATCAAACCTGGGACCCCTGAGTTCCCAGGCTGACGCTCTATCCACTGAGCCAAACTGGTTAAGGCTGTAATACATTTTAATATCCAAAACTGTCAGAGAAACAAAAGAGTGCCTCACATTATAGCAGCTATTATCTCTATGTGATGTATTATAAGTAATATTTTTCTTTTTCATTCATTTCTTTTTTCTTCAAGTGTTCTATATGAAGCCTACATTCTATAATTTAAAAAATAATTTATTTATAAAAATAACTACATACATGGAAACTATGATGATTTCCTGATTTGAAAACATGGATAAATTTTAAGATACAACAGATAAGATTTTGAGATAAAACTTAGAACAGCTTGTACTGAATTAGAATGTGAATAGTGCGTTATTTTATCAGTGAAGCTTTTAAGTCAATTTTGTCCTAAATAAGATTAAAAACTTGAGCTAATATTCTATCTTTTGTATAAACTCCTCACAACAAACATAGTTTTTAAATGTCAGCTACTTTCAAATATGATTTTTAAAATTGTTCTTTGGGCTTTGGATTATAAAGTTGACCAAAATTATCTGATAATACTAATAGAATTTTAAAAGAATATTATTTTTGTTATTTTCACATGTGGAATTTGTTTCTGGACAATTGCTGAATCCTGATAATTTAGGTTGGCCTATACAATTTCAAGCACAAGGTTAGATTTATCATAAGCACATAGTAGACTTTTACTGACTATATTTGCTAGCTCTTACGATTTTTAATTTCACAAAATGTTATTACCTCTGACTTTAGTTCTTGACTTGCTTTAAGGATTTTTTGGGTTTTTTTTTGTCTGTTGCATGTTGATATCATTTATTAAGGTCTGTATTCTTGTGTGTTTTTTTTGTTTGTTTGTTTAGAATTCAATAGGATAAGTGCATTTATTTTTCACGTGTGTGTGTTTTTTTTAATGTCCTGAAAAATAGGTAATTTATATTTCTTTTAATTATTCAAATTGTTACAAGCCAAACATTACAAAGCTTAATTCTCCTTCTGTTAGCATCTCTAAAGGAAAGTTTATTAATACCAGTATTTTAACTGCATAGCTGAAAACACAGGAAGTTTCTGAAGTATCTCTACCCATTATTTTCAAACTTGAGGCCCGATGCCCACATTCATGCACTGGTGGGGTCCCTCAGCCTGGCCTTCAGGAGTCGGGCCTAACCCCACTCTCTAACATCCCCCAAGGGGTCCTGGATTGTGAGAGAGTGTTTTTTGAGTGACACACCCCAGAATCAGGCACTCTCCTCTCTGGTTCTGGGTGTGTCACCTGAGAACTGCAGCTACCAAGTCACAACAGCTAGACAGCTCCTGTGTTGAGCTCCTGGTGGTCAGTGCAGATCATGGCTCCTGGTCGGCCAGTCACTCAGGCTTTTATATATAGAGACTAGGGGCCCACTGCAGGATATTTGTGCACTAGGTGGAGGGGGGATTCCTCAGCCCAGCCTGCCCCCTCTCACATTTTGGGAGCCCTCAGGGGGTGTCCTACTGATGGCTTAGGCCCCATCCCTGTTCCCCTTGGGGAGCAGGCCTAAGCTGAAGTCTGGCCTCCCTTTGTGGGAGGCAACCAGGCTAATCAGGGGGAGCCACCAGCCCCATCTGCTGCAGCCACTGCCAGTCACTGCAGCCACCAACATGTTTTCATCAACACGGACTCCAATCCCTTCACTATGAAAAAAATGACAGCTTTCTTTAGGCATTTTCAAGATGTGTCTTTCATAGGATATGACATTTCTTTCTTTCTTTTTTTAATCCTCACCTGAGGATATGGTTCCATTGATTTTTAGAGAATGTGGAAGAGAAGGGAAAAACAGAGAGAAACATCAAAGTGAGAGGAACACTTTGATTGGTTGCCTCCTGCATATGCCCTGACCTGGGCCTTGGCCAGGGAGCAGCCTGCAACCTAGGTACATGCCCTTGGTCAGAATTGAACCCAGACCCTGCAGTCAGCAGGCTGAGGCATTATGCACTGAGCCAAACCTGCTAGGGCAGAATATGACAATGCTTAGCCCTCCAGCAGTGGACCTTCATTATTTTTCTCCAGGAGTGTGGTGGAAAAACCCTAGGTCACCTTTTTGGATTTTTATTACCCAAGTTACTAAGAATATTACCAGTGGCATACAGGTAGCTTAGCCAATGAGCAGTAAGAAAAGGTGTTTCCTCTGTAGTGCACTCTGATCGTCAGCTCCACCTTTGTCCCTCCAATCCCAGCTCCATTCCTGCCCAGGCCTGCAGTCTCTGCCTGAGGCTGCAGGCCTGGGCAGAAGACCCCCAAACCCTTCTGATTGCTGGCTTCACAGAGCCCAGGCCTCTGCGATCACTGGCTCTGATCCTGCCCCCTACCATCGCCAGCTCCACCCTTTCCCCACTGCAGCCTATGGCCAAGACTACAGGCCTAGGCAGGAGACCCCCAGTTTCCTGCCATGGCCGGTTCCACTCCTGAGCCTCTGGCCAAGGCTGCAGGCCTGGGCAGGGGACCCCCAGGCCCCTGCTTTACCAGCTGCACTGGTGCCCAGACACCTGTGATCGCAGGCTCCACCCCTGCCCCTCTGATCCTGGCTCTGCAGAGCCCAGGCCCCTGCAATCTCCAGCCTTGCCCCTGCCCCCTCTGATTGGCTATTCCACCCCTTGGGCCCCCTGCCATCTGCTTGGCTAACAGGCCTGACCACTTCAGTGGCGAGGCTTAGCTGGACTGGGTGCCGCCATCGTGTGGCTATGGGGGTGGCCATCTTTGTGACAGAGTGATGCCTAATTTGCATATTACTCTTCTATTAAATAGGACTAGAGGCCTGGTGCACCAAATTCAGGCACTGGGGGGGGGTCCCTCATAACCTGCACCCTCTCATAGTCTGGGACTGCTTGGAGGATGTCCACCTGCAGGAGGGATCAGGCCTAAGCTGGCAGGCAGACATCCCTCTCACAATCTGGGATCCCTCGCTCCTTACCAGTTGGCTTGTTGCTTCTTAGCAGCGGGCTCCTTACTGCTTGGTTTGCTGCTCCCTAGCACTGCCATGAACCCAGCTTTTGGCTGAATGGCACTCCCCCTGTGGGAGTGCACTGACCACCAGAAGGCATCTCCTACATTGAGAATCTGCCCCATGTTGGTCAGTGCACATCATAGTGACCAGTCATTCTGGTTGTTCCACTGTAATGGTCGCTTAGGCTTTTATTATATAGATAAGATGCTTTGTGATCAGAATTTAGTTTTCAGAACACAATTTTTATTAATATCAATTAATTAGTATTCTAGATATATCCTACCTAAAGTTAAAACATTTATTTGCTCCATAAAATCCTCACTGAAGTAGCAGTGAATTGATGATTGTCTCAAGAATTATATTTTTCTATTATGTTTTTCTGGATGTGCTGACCTTCCCATGATGCTTATTTGTCTGCTCTGCATTTAGATGTCAGGTACCTGAGGGTAAGAGGACAGCTTCACTAACTGTGCTATTTTATAAGGTGCCTGGATCTAAAAATGTTGAGTGATTGTTCACCTCTAACATTATTTTGAAATAGGCCAATAATTTTGCCTTCAGCATTTCTAACATTAGAGTTGCTTATCTGGATTACATATAGGAGTTGCTTTGGTATTTTGTCTATGACCAACCACATTTAAGTGGATTTCAGCATATCTCACCAGAATGAACACATGAAAAGCATCTATATATAATGTGATAAAATGTGCCCATGGAGTCACATTTAATGTGACCTTTCATTCTTATACAAATAATATAGCATTATATTGTTGCCTGGTAGTTATTT
Source organism: Murina feae (assembly GCA_004026665.1). Taxonomy (NCBI): domain Eukaryota; kingdom Metazoa; phylum Chordata; class Mammalia; order Chiroptera; family Vespertilionidae; genus Murina; species Murina feae. Next base: position 53,180 of record PVJC01002390.1, on the reverse strand, counting down.
ATTTTTCTCATCTTAGAATAAGATTAAAACACATAATTTAGCATGACCTTCATACTGCCAAACTATTCCAAATCACTGGCACTCCCTGATGGAAATAATCTATTTTTTTAAGTGTACAGTTTAACGTTTTTTTAATGTATTCAGACATACAACCACCAACTGCAAGCTGAGCCAGCTTCTTCAGTGTATTCAGACTGTCGACATGGAATCAATGGCTGGGCTCCCTCGTGATGTGACCAATATGCACTGCGTAGTTTTTGTGCACTCAGCTGCCTTTGGGTTATGAAACAATGTTTCGATGTTCTTCTCTGAAAATTCCTTATGAACCCTCTTTACTGAAGGGTGAGCTTTCTTTAAACACTTGTAATAACAAAAGGCCAATGATACATTTCGCATTGCTTCACACGTTCAGCATATGGCATTCACCCCAAGAAGAATAAAAATGCAAAAGGTCACTTCTGGTTTGGAGAGGGGTACAAAGAAAGAAGAAAAAAGGAATGATAATGGCAAAGTGTAATTTTTTTCTGTTTGAGATGTTGGAGTGAGGTTTGGAAATCCATTATGTCTCTATCAAATGAAGTAAAATAAATTTTTGTGGTTTTTTTTTCATATTTAATAGTCTATATCTATTTGCTCTCCCCTGAAAAGCTTCGTGAATTATTTTTTTAAATGGAAATAATAATGTATAAAATCTAAGCCAAGTATTTAAATACAACTATGACCAAAATCTAATAATTATCCCCCTTACATTTGGATGGCAGAAATATATTTCCTCAAATAGGAGATATTAATTAAGACAAAAAATTTAAAAACAATTTATTATTGGACAGCTTTGAAAGTAGGGGAACATCTATACCCTCATTCTTTCAGCAGGTTCCACATAGGATGATGAATATGTCAAGAACTAGTAGAAATCCCCTTCCACACCAGAGGTGCTGGTTAACTTCTGAGTTTGCATGCTTTTCAAATGAGCAACAATGATGGTTCATAACATTCTGGAGTATTTTAATACCTTTTAAAATGAATAGTATAAAATACTTATTAGCACTGACATGTATTTTACCAATTTTGCAAAATATTAAACTGCATAAATGGTGAATTAGTTGCAAATCTATGTTTTATGTTGTTCTTCCATGGGTTGAGGCAATGCTTTTAATTAGCCTTACTTAAAATACGACTTGGACAATGGAAGTTGAAGAAGTACATTAGTATAATGCAGGTAAAGCATTTATTTGTTTGGGTTTTTAAGTTAAATATGAGGTTTTGAAAAACTACAAGCAGAGTTTCAAATTCTCTTTATCCAGGAGGTCACTACCCACTTATTATGCCTTTCCCAACATACTTAATACTTTCTGAGAAGATTCCAGTCTGTATGTAAATGTTTGCTACTACTAATTTATTTTAATACAAGATTATTTTAATACAACAACATTTACCTACATTTTAGGTACCCTGGCTAACTATATGACCTCAAAAATTAGCAATATAATAAAACAAATACATTAGTATTCTAAATGCTTATGAAATATATTTCTTCAGTAATCTTTTGTGTATTATTTATAAAAATACTTTTCAAATTTCATTTACTTTAATTCTTCATAGTATGTTTGATATAGTCTATGTTGTATGTTTCTCTAAATTATCTTTTCTCTGTGTGTGTGTGTTGTTGTTGTTTTTTCTAGTTACTGGCTGACAAACAAAGTTCCCATCAAAAGACCCAGTACAGGCCTCCTCATGTATACACTTGCCACAAGATTCTGTGATGAAATTCACCTGTATGGATTTTGGCCTTTCCCTAAAGATTTAAATGGAAAAGCCGTCAAATATCATTATTATGACGACTTAAAATATAGGTACTTTTCTAATGCAAGTCCTCACAGAATGCCATTAGAATTCAAAACCTTAAATGTGCTACACAATAGAGGCGCTCTGAAACTGACCACAGGAAAGTGTGTGAAGCAATAAAGCACATTTGAAAACAGACAAACTGAATAGAACCTTCTTTTCTGAAGATACTTCCTAAGATCTGAAAAGAGGATCCAAAACACGACTGGGTTTCAGCATCCACCAGTTTACCTGAAAGGTGATCAAGGACATTCATGAGAAATCCACGACCAGCTGATGAAACACCTGTGAAGTGCTCTAAGATTTAAATATGTTGGCTTCAAGGGTCCTAGTAAGTGCCACTTCCACGAAGAACACGGTTTGAATGTATAATCAGTAGTGTTTACAAGATCCAACAATGCACTTGTCCTTAGTTACCGAAACAAAGATGTTCATCACTGTCGGGCTGCCTCTGCGATGCCACGCACGTGAGAAGAGGAACAGCGGGCAGTAACTCAGCCCTTGGGGAAATTAACCATCCTTGTCAGCAGATACGAAGATGGAGACTGAGCAGCGAAATACACCAGATTAAACAACTCAAGTAAATGCCTTCCGTCAGGACTCTGAGTCTGATCATGAATTTTATGTTTCTGTTTTGTTTTTTTTTTATCTGGAATCTCTTTTGGTTTGGGGTGTTTAGAAATCCTTTCTAAGACAAAATATGAGTGAGATAAATAACCTTCCTGTGGTCATTTTTAAACTTCTTAAATTTTTAAAGCGCAGTCACGCAGTGACTTTGTAAGAAAGTTTTATTTTGCACAACTCTAAACCTCCAGATATGTTTCCAGTGGTATAGGAGGTACCAGCGAGACGGTGCCATTAAGGAATCTTGAACCATTCTGAAGAGAAGATGGTCTGTGTCACCTGAGGTGGTAATATTAGCTATAAAAAAAAAAATGTACTTTGGGTACCAAAGATTATACTGATGTTTCTACACAACAAACCATTTTCCTTTCATGAAAATAATATTTTACCGTGTTATTCTAGTAATGTGAAAGTTCTCTCTAGATATTTTCAATTTTCAAAACTCAAACTTTATTTTTATTTGAAGGAAGATTTCCATGGTGTTTACATTTCATAACAATTTTGTGGAAGCACTTTGCCCTTGAAGAATAAGTGTTTGCCTGATAGGGATGAAATGTGACTTCCAGTTGATATCTCCCTTATTCAAATAGAAAGATTGGCCTGCTCTTTATCGCATAAATTTTCTCAGTGCAGAAATAACTAATGGGTGTTGCTTCCATAACAGAGATGATTCATATTAATAGGTTTAATAATGAAACTGTATGTCAGTATTTTGCACTTTGAATGAATTAAATTGACCAACATTTTTTCCTGTGGTTAAATTTATTCAATGTTATCATATTAATATGTTTTCAAAGAAGCACATGACGTTATTGATAAAGTGAGTTAGGATGCTTTAGCATGTGACAGAATTGACCAGCAGGCCTGTTTACTGCACTGGTAGGTGATTCTGATGGTAACTTGTTTCTTTTGAAAGCAGAAGTGCTCTGTTTCCACTTCTACTCTTGGTCTGAAACAACTCAGTTGACTTCTTGTTTTTCAGCCAAGGCAGTCTGAAGGAAGAAGAATAGCACGCAGAGTATGTATGCTTTGTCTTTTAGAGAAGACACTCTGGAAAAAAAAAAAAGAATAAATAGCATGGAGAATGTATATGAAATCACAAAAAAGGTTATTCTCAGTACAGTTCTTAATATATTATTGATCTGTGGTATTATTTTTAAAAATATGTTAGAACTGTGTGATATGGGAGATTATATTTTCTGAGAATTCATGTGTCTCTAAGAAAACAAAATAGAATAAAGGAGATGCTTACCTACAAATGGATAGAACATATGTACTTTTATCATTAATCTCTTATCTTTTGGAAATTTAAAAAGAATTAGGCACATGTTATGAATGTAAAGTTGAAAAATCTGATGGACTTAATAAATCAAAAATAGGTGATTTATAGAATCTTAATTTCCAACATTTGTGAATAAGTTGTTTGACTGGCCTTTAGTTGAATTCTATAGAAATTTTGAAGTCACAAGTTAGTCTTATATGTAAAATTACTCTCAGAACTTATTTAAAGTGTGTGCTAAAAGGCATCAGCAAAGTACCTTGCCATTTTTACTGCATTTTAGACGAGTGTATTTAAACCATTTCAAGGCCACAGCAAAAGCATCCCAGCGACTCACTGTTCTGTGCATTGAAGTTTATTTCATAGATGCATTGAGTAGTGCCTTTTTAGCTTCACCTTGCTTTGTTGCCCTGTGCTTTCTGTTCTCTAAATACGTTGCCCAGTTCTGAAAATGTTTGGCATATAAAAAAGGGCTTCAGTATTAGCTGAGACTACTTTTGTCCATCTCAGGGAGCTTTCAATACTCACGAATGAATTCAATCAAGGCATCAAGTGTTCAAAGAGTACAAACTGTACATCATCATTTCATTCCCTGTCATAAACCTTTCCATCCAGGCCTCCCACTTCCAGATCTACTGTGGTCTAACTGGGGCAAGGCGATGACCGAAAGCTATCAACGAGAATAAGAACATGATTGAGATTTAGCCAATAAGGGAGCAGAAGGGATCATGATAAAATCTAATTACGAATGCATACTTGAAACACATGCCTTTTTTCTTTTGTACTATTATATGTTCAGTTTTTTATTTCTTTGTTATGCTTTAACCCAGTACTTGGCAGTGCTCAGGCAGCTGATTGTGAAAGAAAGGATCCTGTCCTTCAGAGGACATGGTGGTTACTGTGCTGTTGACACGAGTGGGCCATGGAAACCTCTTCATCGTTATCACCCAGCTTGTCCTATTATTAATATTTAGTTGCTGGAATGAAAAAAAAAAGAATCAGTAACAGATTTTCTGGGCAACTCTAATTAATTATTCAGGCCACAGGACTGCTGAAATTATTGTGGAAGTTTTTCTATCTGAAGGTGCTGGGCATTCAAATGTATTTATGTATTGTGTATCATATGAAGTGTGTATCAATTGCTAATGGGAATCTCTACATACATGCTTATAGAAGCAATTTATTTCAATGATGCTATGCTTGCAATGGCGGTATAGTGGTAAGCATAACTGCCTTCTATACATTATGGGTAATGTACATACCAACTAGTTATTAAGCTACTACACAGGAAAAGGGTAAACAAAATAATTTATTTCTGATTGAGCGAGTCAGTCACAATGCACACAATGTGGTATTTGGTTCATAAAAGAGTTGTTTTCACGTGGTTATTGTTGGAAGTAGCTATAATTGTGGAAGGGGTGTAGGAGGAGTTAAATAGAATTAGTTACCTCTACAGGTGTGAAATTTCCCCATCAGACGTTATCAATATACCAGTGTTTTAAAGATTGAGAGAGGGGAGGTTATTGTTTGTACTAGTATTTAATGAAAGAAAATATAAATAAAGACCACCTAGAAATAGATATTTTATTATATATGTGCTATAGATATATCTATAGAGTACAAATAGACATGTGTGATGCATATATACAATGCTATATATGTGTGTTTGTGTGTATACACACTGAATCTGGAACATACACACACTAGACTTGTGTTATGCTAACATCTTCAGGGGCCACACTGTAAAGCACCCTGGAGGTAAGACCACTTTAGAATAAAGAAGTCCTTTTGAGACTTCAGTTACTAACCTGCTTTAAGAGGTATCTAGGTATCTACTTTATAACTGAATTCTGTGTTGCTCATACCTAGGGTTACAATAAGGGTCTAGTCTGTCGGAATCTTAAATAAAAAGAAAACTTTAAAATTAAAAAAAAAATAAGTCTTCACTCTGGCAATGTATTTGAATTGCAGTTTTCAGCGTGTGGTTGCAGGCCCTGTGTCTCCCGATTAAGTAGCACCTTTTAATAGACATGGCTTCTTTGTGTAGGCGAAAGCACAAGTGGTTCAAATGTATATAGCAGGAAAAAAGTTTACAAAGATAGCATTGCTGCACAGAATAATTGCTACTGAATATTTCTTATACAGTTTGTGGAAATGAAAGATGAGGTTTATTCTGTCAAATTCATTCTGTTCAACACTGTTTTCCTATTGTTTATGTAGAGCAATTGGGTGTTACTGTTTTATCATTTGTAATATTGTAAAATAAATTAAATCCTTCTTTTTTTCCAATCTTCTCTTATTTGTTACGTCCACGCCCTCGGTTTTACTTTGTACACTAATATAAGGTCATAGTTTAGCTCATACCTTTGTCTTCCCTGCCTCTCACCCGCAGCCATTGGCAATTTGGCGTTTATTTTAAAGAGTAGGCATGGGACTGAACAAAATCAAAAGCCCATGAGCAACGGGAAGCTCTCGACAATTTGAAGTGTGGTGCTCTGTGTTTGTAGTTGAAGGAATTGAACGTTACACAAGTTACAGGCGTTTCTATTCAGTTTATAGTCCTGCTGACTGCTGTGAGCTCGTCACCACAGCTTTCTGGCTAGAGAGGTCAATGGTTTCTTACACACTGAAGATTCTTAAGGCTTCCCTCTGACTTGTGATTTCAAATTTTCTAGTTTGCAGATCACTTCCCAGGAGATGATTCTGGAAAATGACATGTTTAAATGCTCTAGTCTTTGTTTTCAGACTCTGCACTATTTTCTCCAGAGATATTACATATGGTCACTTTTAGCATTCTGTAGTTTTGAAACATTTGCTAGAGACCAACAGTGAATCATGAATCATTAACAATGGTTAATGAATATTGATCTTATTTGTATCTGCATAATTACCTTTTAATTTCAAAGACCCATACACTCTGGGGTCATTCCTCTCTATTCTGGGGATATAATCAGGTCTTATAAACCTATCAGATAGATATTGAAAATATCCCAGTAATACAGATTAGATTAAATGAGAGGTTGCACAACCTTTGAAGGTCACACTGTTCAGAAGTGAGAGAATCAGTATTTGAGTCCAAGTGGTCAGTCTGACTTCAGTGTCCAATGTCTTAACCATTACATGTTTTATTGTTGAAAGTATCACAGATACCTTCTTTTCCCCAGTGACCCCCTCCAATCATTCCCCCTGACTCTCCATCCCACAGGCCATGCTGCCTCTTTAAACTGGCAAGAAGTGCCCTGGAAAACTTAAGTTTCCAAATAAATTATTTTGTAATGAGCACAGCTCAAAAGTATAGGTGTGTACATAGGAAAGATATGTAATATAGGCTTTAGGATAGTGTAATAAATGGCTCCTGACCTACATAGAAGTATTACCTCTAATGACAAGATGTGTGCCTTTTAGTTCAAAGGTTTTCTCCTGGCATAAACAATGCCAACTTTTGCTCCAAATTTTTACATATTTTTTTCATACCAGGTGGATTACGTTATAATCTGACTTTATGTATTCCAAAATGTATTTATGATAGCTATTTTAAAGTCTAATTGTGAGGTTCCTCCATAAACATTTTGAGTGTTTGATTCATCTCCATTAGCAACTATTTCCAGAAATATCTTAAGTTTGAACTTGTGCAAATAGCTAAGTTCATCCATTTTATATTAATTAAAAATAAAACCTAGTTTCCCTCTTGCTTGAAAGGAAAGTAACTTCATCTCCAAATTAAGGGGATTGCTTAATGATTCCCCCTATATACTACCCTCATTGTGCACAAACCCATGAAAGTTAAAAAAAAATTCAGATACAGGAATAAAGTTATTGTTTCATCTACTCAAAAGAGATTTTGGTCACTTCATTGCTTAAGTTCTGAAATCTCAATAATCAAATTATGTGAAAGAATTGAATGCCAATAAAATATCTCCTTTTTTTTTTTTTTGCTTCTAGATTGCTGATTTCTAATTCAGTCGCCCAAGTAGAATCTCTCAAGTAAACACAAGAGAATACCAGTCCAGGACATGCTCCACAAAAAGGCCTCAGTGAATGACAATTCTGTAATATTTCTCCCTTGGAGATTCAGAAAATGCACTAACATAAAAAAAGATCTGAGAAATTTTATAATAAAAATTTTTTATTGTTTAAAAAGTCATAGATTATACATCACTTCTGTACAGTATGAAATCATGTTCTACAGACCATACTTGGGCTAGCACTTGCAGATAACAAACAATACAAGATAACAGGTAAGAGCTGCAGTTTTAGAAAGGCTGATGTTGACTTTATTCGGTGTTATCTTTTCCCATAGACCAAAAATATTGTCTTAATAATATTTTCAAATATAAAAATAATTTAAACTGGCATTTATTCTCTAAACTTTTTATATTTTTACATTAACAATTACTCTCTCTAAACTATTAATCACATCATGGCTAAATTCCTAAGAGCAGTCCCAAAGGTAAACTTTATTGCTCATTATAAGTAATGCACACAAATTAGTTAGCATTAAGACAGTAATAGCACAGGAAGAGGAACAGAATGCAATGCGGTGCTCATTTGCATTTCTAGAGAAACTCCGTATATTACCTTAAGCTCTCTCCCTGCTCTCCATCCAGCCCAGCTTCCTCCAACCTCCCATCACTTACACAGATGGGCTGTCTCTGAGCACATCTGCCAGTGCTGCCACAGTGTAAACACACTCAGCTGGTAGCAGATGTTTTCCAGGAGAGATGGCTACCACTGGAGTTGTTCCGCTTTGGATTCTATGTTAGTTGATCTCCATGATTGGGCAGAAGGTTACTGTATTCAAATATATCATTTGTCTCTGAGGTACAGAACAATAACAAGGTAGATGCAGGCTCAACTGTTTGACATTACCAGGCACATGTATGTAGAAATGCTCTGAAGGCTCTCCTAATAAGTCAAAATATTTCTTCTTTTAAATATGAGCCTTTAGAAGATTTTTTTTTGCTGCATTCCTCAAAGGTAAAAGAAAAATAAGTAGAGTCTCTGATTTTCTATGGTAACTAGGGGCCCGGTGCACAAAAATTTGTGCACTCACGGGGGTGGGGGATCAGGCCTAAGCTGGCAGTCAGACATACCTCTGGCAGCCCAGGAGCCTTCAGGGAATGTCCACTTGCCAGCAGGAAGCAGGTGTAAGCTGCAGTCGGACATCCTTAGCACTGCTGAGGAGGTGGGAGAGGCTCCTACTGTCACCGCTGTACTGGCAGCTGTCAGCCTGGCTTGTGGCTGAGCAGAGCTCCCTCTGTGGGAACACACTGACCACCAGGGGGCAGCTCCTGCATTAAGCATCTGCCTCCTGGTGGTCAGTGTGTGTCATAGTGACCAGTCATTCCCAGTGGTTCTGCTGTTAGGGTCAATTTGCATATTACCCTTTTATTATATGGGATAGAGGCCAGGTGCATGGGTGGGGGCCAGCTGGTTTGCCCTGAAGGGTATCCCAGATCACGGTGGGGTTCCCGTTGGGGTGCCTGGCCAGCCTGGGTGAGGGGCTGATGGCTGTTTGTAGGCTGGCCAAGCCCCCCAGCAGGGACCTTCACTCCATGAGGGTGTGGCCATCCTGGGTGAGAGGCTTGTGGCTCTTTGCAGGCTGGCCACCATCCCCAGTGACCCAAGCTCTCAGCGAAGCTGGCTGGAAGCAGATATCTGGGATTTATTTATCTTCTATAATTGAAACTTCATTGCCTTGAGTGGAGGCCACAGCCAGCCAGGGCAGGTGGGAAGCTTGGCTTCCTCCATCGCTGGGGCAACCAAGCATCCTGCTTGCTCCAGCTCCATGGCTGCCAGCTGCCATCTTGGTGGGGTTAATTTGCATATAGTCACTCTGATTGGCTTATGAGCGTGGCCTGGGGTGTAGCAGAGTGACACCAATTTGCATGTTTCTCTTTTATTAGTGTAGATTGTTGCAATGGTTAGTGTTCTTGTGAGTTGTTATGATAAGTGTGTGTATTCATGGTTCTTAGTCTTACTTTATAGCAGGGGTCCTCAAACTTTTTAAACAGGGGGTCAGTTCACTGTCCCTCAGACTGTTGGAAGGACAGACTATAGTTAAAAAAAAAAAAACTATGAACAAATTCCTATGCACACTGCACACATCTTATTTTAAGCAGGACAGGCAGCGGCGGCAAAAATACTCAGCATGTGGCCCGCGGGCCATAGTTTGAGGATGCCTGTTTTATATCAATAAACTAGGCATTCATTAATGGAGTATTTTTATTTAATTCTATAGACACTGATAGCATGTTTTTCCTATGTAAGTTTATCATTTCACTTGATATGAACATTTGAAAATTTATTGATGATATGTAAAATCTACAAATACTTTATCTTATAAATGGTTACATTTGTTGGCATTTATAAAGTAATGCTACCTTCTAGGCACTCAAATAAACACGAGGAATACCTTTCTATGTGGTATGTCTTGAAAATTTAAATAGAAAAGACATACAAGAAAATAATCATATTCTTTGGGGACAAATATTCAATTCCCAGAGTTCCAGAGAGTTAGGGGAGCAAATAGGAGGCCAGGCAGAGGGCACAGGCTGCATTGAGCAGGGTTTGCTGTCAGGTGGTAAATACTCCATTAAGACAGAAGACTCAAGGAATAATTTCTTTAGTAATCTAATCAGCAGGGTTTGAAAAACCATTATCCTAAAAAAACACTTTCTACCCCTGCTCCTGACCAAACTTCCCTCAAATCACGGTTGAATTACAAGTTTAAATAAAACTGAAGTTCACCCTAAACCAAGCACTTACCACCAAGACCAAGTAACTGCAAACCTATTGAATGATGTATTGTACAAGACTCTCCACTTGCAAATATCTGTCTTAACATTTACTTTGTGCTTCCAGCCGAATGAAAGCGCCATAAAAGAAAATGCCTTGTACTTGCTTCCAAGCGATGACTTTAAAAACTGATTTATTTCTGCTACTTCAATACATGTTCCCAAATTATCCTAACTTTTAAGTTTGATTTTGAGATGACCCCAGAATTTGAAAATCCATCTGGCCAAACTTTCTAAGATACAGAGTATGAACCTTCTATTATTCTCATTCAATGTCCACATCTTCTCTTTCTTCTGCCAGCTCCTCCTTTTATGATACCTACACTATGTTTCTGTAGGACTTCCTCTAGTCTTTTCTCTCCACAGTTCTAGAGATCTTATCTATTCTGATGCTTTGTAAACTGGCAGAGGTATGGATAAGCAGAGATAATAAAATTAAGGACTTTATTCATAGAAGAACATGCACACTCACATCCTTTTATAGTTTAGTTTCCCTTAAAAACATAGCTCAAAGGCTTTTTAATGCAAATAGTCTACTCGGCAAATGGTTGCAGGGAGCAGAAGGAAAGAACCAGGAAACCATAGACTGGATGTCTGTGTCCCTCCAAAATTCATATGCTGAAACCTGATCTCTAATGTGATGGTATTTGGAGGTAGGGCCTTTTGGGAGCTGATTAGGTCCTGAGAATGGAGCCTTCCTGAACAGGATTAGTGCATTTATAGGAGAACCTTAGATTGCTGCCTCATCCTCTACTACACCACGTGAGTCCACAGCAGGAAGATGGCTGAAGTTGAACAAAGAAACAGGCTCTCACCAGATACCAAATCTGCAGGTGCTTTGATTTGGGACTTCACAGCCTCCAGAAGTTGTTATTTCCGAGCCACCTAGCCTGTTGTGTTTTGTTATAGCAGATTGAATGGACTAAGACTCAGGGAAATTGTAACAGGAAAGGAAGAAAGCTTATATAAAGATATGTTTCCAAATTGACTGCTTCTATGGATATGGGGCGCTCAATCCCACGTGGATTATTTGAGGAAATGTATACTAAGGCTCTTACGATTCAAGAGATATTAAGAGGAAGCAATTACCCGTTAGACACTCTCTCACTGAGAGTTTTCCTATGAGTCATAAATTCCCAGAACTTCTGAGTTACACATGTGATTTCTAAGCTAGCTTATGCAGCTATCCCAAATCAGATGCCAGAGACACAACCAGCAGTATGCAAGAGAGGCAATGCAGCTACATGAGGAACTATCTGCATAGTATTGTTTGCTGAGTCAGTGAGTGGAATTAGAGGTGAGGCAGAGAAAACGAGGTAGTGCACAAGGTGTTCAATATGTAATTCTAGTGCACCATTTGCATAGGTTAGTGTCCTCTGTTAATTCCAATCGATAACAAACTCTCCAAATTATTAGATTGCTATAAATTTTACAAAAGAGTTAGTAGATGAGGGTTATTTTGCAACTGTAGTTCCCTCAATTGTGAATCATTGTGAGTCACAAATTGTTATTCATCATCTCCATTCTTAGAGTCGCCTTACTTCAACTCGTATGGATTTCTTGCTTACGAGTGACCCAAATCCTCAAGGAGTCTGAGCACTTAGTTGACTTGTCTATGGTGGACCTTGATTGCTGAAATTGTTCACCCAGATTTATTTCTGGACACTGAACCACCAAAAGGTACTTAATGAATGTTCTGGGTCTCAGAATTACTCTTCCCTTTCTTCATCGTTTATCACCAACTGTGACTCAATTACCCCTCACAGTATAATAACTCCTGTCTTTACCTATTGGCTCACGGGCATGAGCAGCCCAATTCGATAAGGTAGGAATCTTAGCTTCAAGTTCAGTGAGATCTTTATTGTGTCCCCTTGAAAAAACATTCTATGAGGATTTATAATCTAACAGAGTCTAAATTGTAAGTACAGGGAACAAATTTCCAAAATAGATTTCAGAAAAAATGGGAGAGAAGCCAATAGTACTTTTATTACCTGGTTATGAGACTAGTATTCTAGATATTAGAAACACACCATCATGTATTGACTATTATTTTTATGCATATTATATATCTTAAAGGACAGAATACCAAACCTGCATTGTGCCTTGGCTCTGAGCTGTAATTTTACTGAGAAGTTACTTCTCTATTTTATTAGGTTAGCACTTTGGTGATCAGATGTGTAGTGAGACAAGTAGATTCATTCCATGGTAATGGTAATGCATCCATTGTCTCACCTTGTTTGCCATAAAATTTATTTGTTAGTCTGAGGACATTTGTAAGAGCCAGTTCCAGTGAATTAGGGATTAGGAAGAGCCTGATGGTAAGGTTGGCAGAATATTATGTATAGGAAATCAAATCCATGTCCAGAACTATGTCAGTTCTGACAAGGTTAAATTGTTGCCTCCTCCAAGGTTGAAAGGATGTATTTCTAAAAGGTCCAGGAATTTTAGTATCATTTCAATGTGCTTCCAAATTGTTCAACTTGAATCCATACCGTACTGAGGGCCTACACTGGTTGCTGTTATTGACAGGTTGTACATTCAGCCTTGGCAACACCTAATCGAGCCTTAGGGAGAGGGAACCCATACTTTTGGACCCATAAATAGTTTCATCTTGGCCTCCATGGACAACCTGTTCTAGGGCCTGCTGTACAAACATGGTGCTGGCTGAGAAATGAGCTGACTGGCATCAGTAGGGAGGGCCATCTTGTCCCCCTAAGTCAGCAGTTCTCAATCTGTGGGTCATGACCCCTTTGGGGGTTGAACGACCATTTCACAGGGGTCACCTAAATACATCCTGCATATCAGATACTTACATTACTATTTATAACAGTAGCAAAATTACAGTTATGAAGTAGCAATGAAAATAATTTTATGCTTGGGGGTCACCACAACATGAGGAACTGTATTAAAGGGTTGTGGCATTAGGAAGGTTGAGAACCTCTGCCCTAAGTGTTTGAGATTCTCTTCTATAATAGCCTTTTTGTCTCTGTCAGACCTTAATGTGAGGTACAATAATCCATAAACTTTGTGCCTTCTCCCAAATCAATTTGCATGTAATACTCCAGACTTACTTTTTTCTAGTTCCCAGTCTTTACCTGTCTAGGCCCCAATTCAACTAGTCAAATCACTTGCCACTTTGATACAAAGTGAATCACCTGCTGTACTCCCAACTCTGCTCACTGGGAGGATTTGCTCTCACCAAGGTCCTATAGGACCACACCTGGATGGGGCTGAAGTACAGCTGGTGCACATTTCAGCTCACATCAACTTATTAAGCTGACCCGTTCGAGAACCAGACCTAAATTATCCCACACTGTCACTTGATGCTATGGAACCCGCTACAAGGACATAGATGGGAACGCAGGGATAAACAGTGGTCCAATAGAAGCATTGGCATGGAATTTGAGCCATGCATTTGTGTAACTTATGTATGCATCCCAGAACGACATAGTCCCAGTGTCACCCAGTGAATTCAGATGGTATACTGGTTCCATATAACAGGTATAGGAGAAGTAGTAATTTTAAGGACAATTGATGTGAATGGCTATGGTTAAGCACCATAAATGATGTCCTAGAAAAATATAATGAATAGCTATTGCTAAATAACAGGCAATTGAAAAGCAATACGATACAGAGAACAAACTGATGCTTGTCAGATGGGAGGGGGCTGTGGGGATGGGGGAAGAGATTAAGAAGTACAAATTGGCACCTACAAAATCGTCATGGGGATGTAAAGTACGTGATAGGGAATAGAGCCAATGATACTGTAATAATTATGTATGGTGTCAAGTGGCTAACAGACTTATCAGATCACTTCATAAGTTATATAAATGCCTGACACTATGCTGTACTCCTGAAGCTACTATAATACTCAATGCCAATTGTAATTTTTTAAATTTAAATTACAAAAAGAAAAGCAATATGAAAGATAAAGGGGAAAAAAAACCCTCCTTGGGAGCCCTCCCAGACACATTCTTCCTCTGAAATGGGAAGGCAGAACCAATCCCAAAACATAATCATCTGAATAGTCCAGCTTCAAAGAAGGCGAAACTCTTAATAAAGAAAGCTTAATTTATCAAAATCAGGGGCTTGTTGGGGGGAAAAATCAGGTACACATAGGTTGACAGCTCCCAAAATATTGAATTCCTAGATTGTCCTAAACTACTTGTAAAGTGTTCAATAGCAACATAAAGCTAATGACTATTGACCTGAACAATGCAGCTCAAGACATTCCTCCTTTGATAGATTATGGGAAGACATTCACAGTCAATAATCAGATTATGTCTATTCAGGAAGGAGCCAGGGCTATAGACAAAAAGGTCTGGTCTAGTACTGGTTCCCTCACTTATTTGCTATGAAGTCTCTGATTTGCAAATTATCAGTGAATAAAACCCTCTTCTAGCCTGACATTTAGATATGCTAAGATGTGATCATTGATAGAAACTAATTTTAATGGTGAGAAGATTTGTGATGTACTGTGAACTGATGATATTACAAAAATTGCCAAAGAACCAGTTTCTCATTACAAAGAAATTACAGAAAACTTAACATATATTCCTAACTAACTAGAATATAGAATCTTTGCTTTTCCATGGTAATTTCATCATAAGTTTATATAATTAAAAACTATTTAGTTTATTATGCATGGTTTAAGCTAAATAAAAACAGACTCATAATCTATGTATCATTTTACCACTGGATTTTTCTCTTAGTATATGTACGGCCAATATTGATGTTGATGCATGCAGCACTACTTGCTTCGTTTCCTCTGCAATTTAGGTTTCTGTTCTATAAACGTACATTTTTAAAATAACGTCTGTTGGACTACTCAGATGAAATAATGATTTCAGACAACATCTGGCCTCCAGCATTCCGGATGCAAAGTCAAAGGCCCTCTGCATGTGTCAAGATGTACTCCATGTGAATACCTGTATCTTAAGTCAAAACGTTCTGTTACTTACAGATTGATCATTCAGGTAAACATTTCCCTTACCACAGCATTTAATTATATTCACTGCAAAAGAAACAGATTACCTCAAGAATAAGATGCACTCTGAGTGACTAGACCCTCACTGTAATCAGCGATAGCTATTATAGATCTAAAGGTAGTTTTTCATTACTTTTTCTTATCAACCCTCATCAGCAACGTGTATCTTTTTGTCTCTTTAATTGCATTTATTGGCAGTTCAACTTTATGGGCCAAACGGTATGTTAAAGTTTTTCAGAAACACTCTTTCTCTTTTTCCTCTGGTCTAATTTTTTTTAGCTAGAACACATTTCCTGATGCTATCTGGCTAGCATTTATTTATCAATTGGATTTCAACTTACTAGTAAACATTGATCTATATTTTCCATATCAAAGCACTGTCTGACTTTCTTTATTAAGGAATGTACTTGAAACATCAATGCGAGAAAGACACATCTCCCCAGCCAGGGATCAAACCTGCAACCCAGGTACAAGTCCTTGACTTGAATTTTTATCTACTTTGAAACACTGTTTAAAGTTTAGGGACAGAGTTTTTATGTATTAGTTCTATCTGTAATGACTACAGTGCCTCTTAAGGTACCTAGTATCTAGTAGATCAATGCTACTTTTAGTTGAATGTTTTATTTAATTTTATGGTATCTCATTGATCCAAAGGCACACATATTTTAATATTCTAACATCTCTAAAGTCAGAGTGCTGTTTAAAGTTTGTGGTGCTTATAGATTGTTGGGTTTTAATTTCACTCAAATAATTGAGCCTTATAACTGAGGATGCATTTTATTTTACAAAAACATGGTAATTTATGATGAAAATGCTTGAAGTTCCAAATTATCTCTGCACTGTAGAGTTTGTCATTTAATAAGTAGCAAGTATACTATCAACATGAACATGAATTAATAATTAGCCATCAATTAGTGTTGACTAGATATTTTCTGTCACGTTTGTAGTCTTCAGAGAAGTTTCTGAACTACTTCTTCCATGCAACATTAGCTTGTTCTTATACACACATTGCTGCAACCCAAAATTTGATCAGCAGGATCCTCAAAATACACTGTTGATAAGCATTGTATGACATATCATTACCCTATCCACAACGAACATCTATTCAGCTTAAAGAGGGACATAGGTTAACTCTAGTGAGTCAGGAAGTAAATTCCTCATAGAAGTTAATCCTAAAAATTTAGTGTCCTTCCATATAGGAAAAAAACAACAACTATTATATAGTAAAATAATTGTAAGAAGTAAAATAAGTTTCCAAAGTCAATTTATATATTTTTCTATCTAATTTATTTCACTTAGCATAATATTCTGAAGATCATTCTTTCAAAAAAAAATTACCACTCCATCAGGCTGTCCGTCTTCTTATTGAGTAATCTAGCATTGGCCACACCTACAAACACTGTGTCCTTCCTGTGTGGAAAGACAGAACACATTTCATCATGTGTTTCAAGCTAAGCTCCTGTATTTGTAATTATGAGTTAAAAAATAGAAACTATCTGCCAATGATGCAGAATGAGTAGCATTTCTTCTGAAGAGGAGGTGCTGAGGGCTCGTTTGGAAGAGAATAGTGATTCCATATTGACTCATAGGTGTGCCAAGACACAAGGGCCCACGGCAGAGCCTTGTTCTAAAGTCCAGATCTTCGGGATCAGCAGGCAAGAAGCTGGTCTCCTTGTTCTAAGTTGTCACTGCCAACCATGTGCTCCCGCCCCTTGGTCCCCAGACTTTCCTGAAGGATCAGACACCAGATGGCCAGCCCTGACTCTAGTTCTGGGAAGAAGGCCTGGAACCCAGGCTCCCACCCGCTTCTTTACCCCACCTACTTCCCCTAGGGGCCCATCTAGATAGAGATTTGCAGGATGAGAAATACATCTAGATTTTCTGGGCGCAATTTAGACCTCCTTTACATTGCTTTCACTCCAGTGTCCTTCATCAAATGTTCATACTCCTATAGGTTTTGACAGTTTGAATAGTTATGTGACAAAATGCAATATGACCCTCTTTCCTGACTCAGGGAGAAAGCTGAAGTCCTGGGTATTAGCCTTGTTTTGAACTGAAAAGAGTATCTGTCAAATAAATCTTGCTAAAATAAAATTTATGTATTCAAGTAGTGAAAAATTTGGGTGTGAAACTATTCATCTTTTCATCTCACTCAAACATAAAGTCACTCCTAACGGTGGCCCTACATGATCTGCAACACTGAACCACTCTCAGACGATGATTCCTTTCCTTCACTCCACTCCAGCCACACTAGCCTCCTTGCTATTCTCTGACATATATTCATGCATGGCTCAGGGCCTTTGCTCTGCTGTACCCTCTTCCTAGTGCTCCCTCCACCTCTGCGTATTTGCATACCTCATTTTCTTTTCATCTTCTGTTCTATGTCCAAGTATCACATTCTCAGTGGGTCTTTCCTACTTTGTTTTTTTTTTTCTTAAATACTCATCACTACCTAATATCTACATATTTAACTAGTGTCTATTTCCCTTTATTAGAAAGTTAGCTTTGAGAAGGCAGACAGTCTTGCTTCCATTATTCAATCCTCTATTCTCAATGTTTAAAGCTGTATCTGGCACATGGTAGCCCTCAAAAAAATAGTTTTTGAAGGAAAGAAACATTCAAAATATATGAAGCCTCAGGGTTACCATGTTATCAAAGTCTGTAATTTTGATTGCCGATTAAAGCGGGGAAATAGCATATATTTAATTCAATTTTGTACATTGGAACTCAGTGTAACATTGAGTATTGATTTAAAAAATCTAAAGTTCTAAATTTAAAACTGTGGAGCTCACCTTTCATATTTTCATAAATTTCTCATACCATAATCATAAAGTAATTTCAGAGGAATAATTCATTCACTGTTTACACTTTTTAAATGGGTTATAAAATGCCTCCTCTGTGTCAAACATTGTCAGCAACCTCAATTTGGCTTCTCATGGGTCACCTTTTAAAACAAAACAACAATCAGTAAATCTAGACTTCCTGATCTTAGTTATAAAACTTCATGATGCAAATAAGACAATAAGGTATGTTTACCTTAGCAGTGCCTATGTTTTTCTTCATTCCTAATGTCAGATATGTTTCCATAAGTCTATCTAAGACACGACACGGGGTCTTCTCACTTTTTTAATAGGCCTTCTCCTACAGGGTAAAAGATAGACAGTGTTGGAGCCCCTTACACGTCCAGGCGGGTCAGGGTTCGAGTTCTGAAGGAGGCCGCACACAAAATGAAGAGAGAGACTAGAAGAGAATCAATTTGGAATAATGGGGGACCAGGCGTGGCACCTTTCCTCTAGCAGGGTAAGACTGCCCACTGATGCCTGGGTCTCACCAGCCTTTTATTGAGATTTGAGAAAACAACCATATCCTTAGGCAGGAAATTCCAAGGAAGAATTTTACATGTAATTAACAGGTGGGGATTTGCTATAATTAACAATGTTTCAACTTAAACAATGGGTGCATAGCTCTGACCTTTCAGAGCAACCAAGGTAGGTTAAAAACAATCAGTTTCCACCATAAAAACAATCAGTTTCCAGCAGACAGGCTCCCAGACCTAGGAGAGGGTGCTGGATCTCACACCAACTTACGCATGAAAGAAAACCTGTGCCCACCCTGGAAATTTTGGGTGTGTTTCTTTTCTAGTTTTAATTTTATTATTCTAGATTTTAAGTTTCCATTATGAAAAGATCATATATTTTTAAGTAATATGGATAAAAGGATATTTTTTTCAACTCGAACCAGCTATGAACATAATTTTCAAGGCACCATTTAAGTTAGAGTGTGCCTTAGAATAGGGGAAGATAAAGTATGAGAAAGAAAAGTAACTTTTTGTCTTTTTCAAGAAACCTGATTTTCTTTGGACAATGCTTAGTTTCCGGAAGACTCCAGTAGGTTTTGAAGGGAAGAGGCTAGCGGTTGCCAGTTTCAGGTGAGTGGAAAAGGGTTAAAATTTAATCAAGCTTGTTCAGCTATCCTTGGCTGGATGCTAAGTGGCTCTGTGGATCATTAAAAATGAGAGCAGGAGTAGCATAGGGTGATACTTTACTACAGTAAGCAAATGTCAGACAAACATGTCAATATAAAGGTTATTTGTTTCCCCAGTTTACAAAAATTCTTAAAATGTTAAGCTGCACACAATTTCTTTGAGATATGCATTCAGGAGTAACAGATTTAAAAGTATCCACACGAGTTCTTAAACCTTCTTTTGCCTTTTGGACATGGAATTCATTCACAGTAAGATGATTGTACGGTAACAGACGTAAAATGTCAAACCTTCCAGTCAAATAGATAGATATATGGCATTATAATTACTACCGGCTAGACTGAGATGCAGCTCCAGTGTGGGAAATTAAGAAATCAGTGTGATGCTATTGATGTGCTCTGGTACATCTGATTCAGTCATGTTTTTCTATTATCTATTGCTCTGGAAGGCGGTTAGTTCCAGGAGCTATGCAGTTTGTGGAATAAAATGAAAATGCCCCCACCTATTTCTAATTAAGATTAAGAGAATGCTTTGTCATGTTGCGTGTATTTAGGCATAAAATTACAATTATTTTGACATTAAATTCTCATTACTCTATTTCTCCAGTGTGATATTTTCACAGATATTTGTTGAAAAGCTGACTGACAGCAATTTTTCTTTAAATGCCATTCCCTTGCCTACTTTTTCTTCTTTCCTCTGCTTTCATTCTCCCTAGCACCAATCTCTTCTGTGTTATGGATTTTGACATTCATGCAGGAAGGAACTAAAAACAAAACAAAGGGTACAATATTTTCCTAACTGGTTTATGTGAGATGAAAAGCTAAGACAAGGAACAATTGGTAAAGTCGCTGTCACACCAAACAGGTTTCTGAGAGCCCATTTCAGGTGTTGTGAGGCTGCCATGACAGCAGGACGAGGCATTTGCATTGCTGTGTGGGGAGGAGCCAGCCAGTTCCTTCCTTCATAGCTGCTCTGGGCAGTGCCCGTCAGTGGGGACGGACGTATGACAGGACCCAGAGGTATAAACCCACCTCACCTCCAACCTGCAGTCAGGTGAGTAGTGAAGCTTGTAAGCTCTGCAGAGTGATTTGAGTGGCTGAGACCAGCTTCCTACGATGCCACTGAACTTCTCTGCCTTTTGCTTTCCAGAAAAGCTGACATGTACAACCTTGCACAATGGAGCCTGAAAGGAGGCACGCTGGCTTCATTGTCACTTTTAAGTGTCCCTTCTGAAGGAAGTCAGTCCATAAGACCATTGAAGCTCCCTCTAGGACCATGCTGCAAGGTCAGCATGGCAAACAAGTCCTGCACCGGAGACCCGAGAGAAAGATAAGAACATTTGACTTCAAACCTCCTGGCGATTCTCAGTAAAAGCTACATCTACCTCAATCTCTTGGAGCCTTTTATTTTTAAATAGCACAGTAATAAAAGGGACAGTGTGAAAAAGACTCCATTTCATCTATTGCATTGCCCCCACTGTTCTCAGTCTATAAATGCATTCAGCACGTGTACAGGCAAGTGCAAGGTGTGTCGCATATGGTGGCTTTGCAGTCAGGTGAGATATTGTCCAAACAAGTTAGAAAATTCAACATCTGACTCTTCCTTGGTCGCTTCTGGGAAGACAGCAAAAGGCAACCGAGTCTTCCAGTCTCAGTCTCTTCCTGGGAAGGGACACGCGCAAGGGCTGCATTGTGTGAAAACAGAATAAGGGGCAGAATGTCACCTACCCTTCCAAGGCTACAACACCAATGCACCCAAGAGTCTGGGATCCTGAATTGGTGATTCAGTGAGAAAAACCTACACTCAGTGGGTGACACATCTCTGAGCACACTGCTCCTTGGATAGCCTCCTTTTCGAAGGAGGTCCTGCTGTAGAGAGCAAGGTCGGACAGGACAGAACCCCTGGGAAGGGTGTGATCTGCTGGGATAATCGATAGGCCACACACTTCCTGGAATGACATATAAACCTGGCAGTATTTGAATATTATTTTGTTTTTAAAATTTCAAAAGAATGTTCACATATAGGTCATATGAATTATGATTAAAATTAATGTGCAAGGAAGCACTGGATTCCAAGTCAATAAATATTTGCTCTTGGGATAATGCTATCAATCAATATCTCTAAAATATGGATACCCTACAGGGCAATGATTAACATTTCAGGGGCAAGGGACCTATTTACCTTGTCATTTCTGTCTCACACAAGTTAATTTTCCATGAATTTTGCCTTAATTATTTTTCTACTTTTTTCTACCACTACTCTGGCACCCAAAAATTAAAAACAAAAGAAAAACAAGGAAGACTTTCTTACCATATTTTTTGGAGTATAAGATGACTTTTTAACCCAGTAAAATCTTCTCAAAAGTCGGGGGTTGTCTTATACGGCAGGTATCGTCTTATAGGGCAGGTGCTGAAACTTCTGAGCCGGACTGGAAAATCTGCAGTCGCCACCTATAGTGGGGGGAGCTCAAAAACGGCTGCACTCCATTCATTTCAATGGAGCCGTACAGAGACCGCAAGTGTCTCTGGTCAGCTCCTTTTTGTGCCAAATACGGTCTCTGTCTGGACTTCTTAACCCAGAAAAATCTTCTCAAAAGTTGGGGGTCGTCTTATATGCCCAGTCGTCTTATACACCAGAAAAGATGGTAGGTATTCATGTATTCTTTAGCTCTTACTAAGGTTTAAATAATAAACCTAATATGGCCATTTCAAAACTAAAAATTTGAGAGTTGGTAAGAATCATGGAAGAATTTTTAAGAGAATGGTAAGCTGAGATTTTAAGAATAACTAAAATTTCAAATACAGAGAATGGAAGTGAGGCTTGATTCTAGTTTCAATAGAGAGAACAGGGTAGAGAAGAAAATGTACTTATGTGGAGAAAATAGTAAGGAGCTTATTATGGAAAGACAATGGCAACTTTTATAAAAACAACAATGGTGATCAGGCTTATTGTATATGAAGGTAAATCAAAGATAATTCCCATGTTTTTGGTTTGTGAAACAAGATGGAGAGTGATACAATTCATTGAGGCAAAGAACATCAGAAAAGGACCAGATAGAGAGAGCGGTAAATCAAGAAATGTGTGTAGGATAAATTAAATTGCTATAGTTTGTTTTTTTTAACATAGAGCTATTAAGGAGTCAGTTTAATATATTTAATTTTCTGGAGCCTAAAGTTTTCAATTAGAGAGGAGCTATAACCACACAGAAACTTTATTTTCTTTAATCTGGCCTTTTATTATGATTTTTTCCCTTTGACTCAAATTGAGCTCACCTAGTGCCCTTACTCACCCACCTCCTTCTCTCTTGCTTAATCATTAAGACCTCAGGACAATGAGGTACTAGTCAACAACCAGTAGTCTTGGGAACAAGATACTGTGTATATTGACTGCTGAGACAGAGTTAAAAATAATATTGTGGCTTCAGCTATGTTTTAGCTCTGTACCTAGGAAGTCAGAACAATCCTACCGAACAAATCCTTGCAAAATTGGACAGAGAAACTCCATGGCCGAAGTCATGAGCAGTGCAGTGATCAATTACTCACTACCCTAGCACCAACCAATCAATAGAAACCAGGACCCAAATTCCATTAGTCACCATGACTAATGATTTTCCCCCTATATAATCCATCCCCTGGAAGCCATTGGGGGGTCAGGTCTTTGAGCATGAGCTCACCTGTGGCACTGGGCATGGTGCCATCTTTTTAATAAATTCTTACTTTCTTGGCTACAAACTTATGTTCATGTCTTATTGGACTTTGATGAGTCCAGGTAAATGGACCCCCTCAGTCCAGTAGCAGAGCTTGTGGTCTGCTTCTAAAGGAATGGCTTAAAAGATTTTCAACTTAGCAGTAAAATTTGAAGCCATAGCGGTATATGAAAAGTGTGAGGAAAAAAGTGCAGAAAGAGAAGGGACACTTGCCAGAGGGCCCATTTAGATGGCAGTAGAGGGACAGGGAACTGAAACAGGAGATGGAGAAGGCATGTCAGTGGGAGACAAACCAAATGCAACTTCACAGGAAATGAAGGAAGAATCTTAAGAAAGGGCCTGTGAACCATTACAAGCATCACAGAGAAACCAACGGGAAGAGATATACCCCATGAAAAAGGCAATTTTATCATGACTGAAGGCAGGAATTTGCCCGGGATTTGCAAAGTGTGAAGATACTTCTCAAAATATTTGCTGACTGTTTTCCAAAGGATCCAAAATATTTCTCATATTCAATATTTCTTTATCTCTGGGTTCAACATGAGGATATCAGGAAAACAAAATATTTTCTTTTTAAAATATTTTAAAAATATTTTTATTGATTTTAGGGAGGAAGAGAGAGGGAGAGATAGAAACATCAGTGATGAGACAGAATCATTGATTGGCTGCCTCCTGCATGCCCTCTACTAGGGATTGAGCCTGCAACCCTGGCATGTGCCCTTTGCCAGAATCAAACCCAAGACACTTAAATTAACAGGCCAATGCTCTATCTACTGAGCCAAACAAGCCAGGGCAAAATATTCTCTTTTTAATGCTGCCATTACAATGTATAAATGAAAATGTCATAACCACATATGATATTAGTTACAGATGTTACCAATCTCTGAATTACTTCAAAACTAGTAGCACCATCTCCAACTGAATATTCTAAGGCCAAGGAGATAGCAAGTGAC
Organism: Murina feae; assembly: GCA_004026665.1. NCBI lineage: Eukaryota > Metazoa > Chordata > Mammalia > Chiroptera > Vespertilionidae > Murina > Murina feae. The sequence continues at coordinate 29,007 of PVJC01002390.1, read as the reverse complement.
ATATGGCATTTGTTCCAGTAAATCAAAGACAAAATGGCCCTATCATTTTATCTGAATAGCACTTAGAATGCCCTCCAATTTGCCTAAAAGAAGATTTCATTTTCAGTACATTTTTTCCACAATTTATAAATAAATTGTAGCAAATAAGTACTGTGATTTGTTAAGTGTAACATCATGTAAAAAATGCTTTCAAACTTATTAAAATCATTCTTTTTCCCTCAAATCAATGCTGACATAGGATTCTGCAAAGGAGTCAAAGTTCTTTTGTATTCTAGTACTACAGGACTCAGAATAAACATGTCTTCTTTCAGCATCTCTTTTTTTTAAAAATTTTGTTTTATTGCTTAAAGTATTACAAAGAGTGTTAAATAAGTCTCAATTTTTCCCCCTTGACCTTCCCCCTTTTCCCCTACCTCCCACCCCCCCCCCAGTGTCTTGTGTCCATTGATTATGCTTATATGCATGCATACAAGTCCTTCAGTTGATCTCTTAACTCCCCCCCAACCCTCCTGGGCTTTGTATGAGTCTTATACTTCACAAATATAAGTGGTAATATATGCATAGTTTGTATGTATGTGTGTGTATATAAAATAACATTCAAGCATGAGTTTTAAAAAAATAGTTTAAGTTATGGGCAGGTGGTAGGGAAAAGCCTGAACTTCATTACTTAGGCCATTGCATCAGCCAAAAAATGTTACTAACATAGGTATGAATCTGAAAAGTACATATGCCACACAAATTGACTCAATTTCCTCATCTCTATCCTTATCTCTGAATGAACGTTGACAATGGAGGGAGGGGGGAGTGGACTTTCTTCTACCCTGGAAATTTTTGCAGTATTTCAGAACAGCAAAGACCAATTTAAAAAGAATTCTCTTCAGATTTAGAGAATGTTTTAAATGGTAAGCATGGCCGGTATGCCTCAGCGAACCCACAGAAATAATTCTGCTGGAGAAATAACTCGAATGGATGGAGAGGCTGTTCCATGCTATGAGAATCCAAGAACTTACATCCTGGCTCTTGCAATGATACTTCCTTAGTTACCAGGTATTTAGCAAATTATAAGATGAATCAATAAAATACTATGTTGGTTGCCAAAATGCAATAATTTTTATACTGAGCTTTCTTTGATCACCGCCTCTCTAGTCTTCTTAAATCTCCTACTCACCCTATTTCTCTGAGTCTCGTTAGCTTTTGTTCTGGTATGTATCTTGCATACTCCCATACTCCTTTTTTTCTTTTCCATCTTTCTTTCCCTTGCAAACAATGGCCGCATTCTAAGCCTTCCCTTGCCATCACACCTGTCCTCTGAAATTGGATTAGCTATGCCCTACACAACATTTTCAGAAACTTCCCTCAACTAGCCTTGTAGCCAAGAGGCAAAGTCTCAGACCATGACATTAAAATAAATCTTTTCAGATTCCTCAGTTCTAATACTGACTTTTAACATATTCTTAAAATGGTTAAACACTTTTATTACCATGGTACAAATTGCTTCAACAGCAGAATTCACAGCTACTAGACTCGAACTTGAGGAGTCTCCGTCTCCTGTTTGGCTCCCATAACCCCTGCCCTGACCTCAGAAAGCCAAGCTGATGCTGCCTGACCAGAAAGCTTTGAGAACAGAAGCGAATTATTCAATGTTTTTCATCAAGGCCACTTAAAAAATAATTTCTACCTTGGGGTCAGTGTAGTTCAAGGTGTGAGTTGCTGTTTTTATGCTAATTTCCATTTTTTTTCCCTCCATGTACACTGTACTCTTTAAACTGTATGAGGTGTAAAGTATAGGAGAAATAGGAAGAAATGATATTTCCTACAGATGACAATAAATGTAAAAGTAACATCACCCTCAGGAGCTGGTCCTAGCATTAATGGACCCTAAATAGATCTTAACACCTCGGAAAATGATGGAGACAAGTAGTAAGGCAGCCAAGGTGTGAGTGTTGGACCATATCTCTACGTCTGACCCAGGCCAGCAAACGTTCCCAGGGCGTGACCCTCAGAATCCCTGCTGGCAGCAGGACTGAGTGAGGCGGCAGATGAGCGCGGCCCTTCCTGGGCTGCCCACTTTCGTTGTGATGACGGTGAAAACAGACTTGCCAAATCACTTCGAGAGAGTCGCTTAATTCCACCCTGATCAAATTTTACAGGCTGTGATTCAAATCATGCCACCTTGTCGGCTGTGAGGGTTCATCGGGAATGAATTTGTTCCGCTCGGCCTCCTTAGTTAGTATTCAGGAAAGACCTCTGTGATTAGCCAAATCAAACCTTTCAGCGGCAGCCCAGACACATTCAGACAACCTCGCCGCTGACTTTCCTAACCAAACATGCATCCCTTCTCTTTAATCAAGGGCCGAAACGCACGGTTCTCTTTCTCATTTTCAGTAAATAATCGAACTGTGAGTAAACGCAGAATCTGGAGGGGCTGAGCACCACACCCCACCCTCCCTCTTGAGGTCATCCAGTGGCGTCTTCTCCAAGCCTCACGCACGAGGACTTACATGGGGCCTTTCCAAGCCCCTTGTGGAGTGGTGGTTGGCGGAGGGAGGGCTGGCTGGGGACTGTGGGACCCAGGCAACTCAAATTTGTTGGAACACTGCCAGCAGGAGCACACCAGGGAAGTCTCTGCCTGACCAAACAAAGGCACTGCTACCCCTGCGCAGCCAGAATCAGCTCTGGGTTAATTGCCCTGCTGTGTTGCAGGAAGCTCATTTCCCCGAGCCCCCCAGAGCGGTGCTCCCCTCCGCTGTGTGCACACTGAGCACATTTCCCTGGTCCTAATGGAGATGGTAAATGCCATCGTGCAGTTGCCTCAGCCTTTCCCGTCTCCTTTTTTCTTCTTCTGGTTTTAAGCTCATTGACTGGCATCTCTCCTAGCTTAAGCATGCATACAAGTAGCAAATTCTGATTTCTTGTTTCATGGGTGGTTAGCTGTTTATTGTTATCATTTGCTGGCTGGCTAAGCTCTTTGATGGCTTGAAGACAAGTAAGTACCTCCAGTTTATAGCCCAGGAGTCCCTCCGCCGTCTGGGAGCTGTGTGGGTGTGAGCTTCTTTGGAAGTCTGGTGTTGGTTCGTGGTTTTGTGTGCCCTTACTTCTGCCTCAAAAGCAGCAATGAATCAAGACATCAGACCCACCTTCCAGGACTGCTATGGAACATCTCGTTGCCTGGAATCACCTGCCCCTCCGCCCCAAAGACAGTCATATTTACTAACACTGCGGGAGATCCATTTTGGAGATGACCCTCGTGCAACTCCACTCATAAATGATATTTTCCCCCTAAGCATTTACATTTCTGCCTGATTCTTTTTGTGACAAACTGCCAACTGTTAAGTAGAAGTCAATAGTGAAATCTTAGAACATTAGAATAATAATAATATAGTTAATAAGTGCTATTTATTCATTTTTCTTATTTAATCTTCATCATAACTATGGCAGATAGAGATAACTATTCTTATTTTATTAATGAGGAAGTAAGCACCAAGAGGCTAACATACAGCTGGGAAGAGTGCAATGTTATTAGCAAGATTTTTTTTTTCCTTCCTGTAATTTCCACCTTAATCTTGCAAACCAAGAAGTGTATTCGTCATCATACAATGGGATTTGAGGAAAATATAGCCAGACTCTGGCTTTTGTGTATGCCCAAACCCAAGTCTAGTGATGTAGTATTGAAAATAGCAAATTAGAAATGTACCTTTAAGGGAAAATATGGCAATTAGGACGTAAAAGAACCCCCCCACCACACACACACACACACACACACAGTACCCTCCACACTAGCGAACAATCCTGACAGTTTAGCTGTCTGTGTACGTGTGGTGGGGTGAGAAATCAAAAAATAAAAAGATGAAAGCAGTTCTGAACTGAGGATCGTGCTACCTTTGAAGGAACCCGAGGAAACGTTAATGGGCAACAATCCTGCGCTGCAGGTGGGACCACGGAGAGCACAGGTGAGAATGGCATCAGAGGTCACAGGCAAACCTGACTCTGGAAGTCAAATTTAAATGAGTAAATGAATGACTTTTCATGAAGGAGACATATGTTAGATGCTCACTTCATATTTGTAAAAACTAGAGATGTAGATCTGGAGGGAAAATACATTTTAATTTAGAAATCTGGAGTTTGTGGTGGAGCACAGCGTCCGGGATGAGGCGTCTAGAAGGCAAGTGGGAGATGCGGTGATGACATTAGGCAATATTGGGGCTGGGGACTAATTTAAGAGTTAGCATAATGACATGAAATATGATCATTGCACAGACAATTCATAGAAGCAACAGTTACGTCTCAGGCTTTTTTTATTCCCAATTTCGTAAATAATTCCTGGCACATTGCTGATTGGACCCATTGGGCAAAATATGTGAAAAGAATAGTGAGAGACACAGGAAAGGAAGTCAAACACCTGTCAAAATCTGAAGTTTTCCAACAGAATTATCTCAAAAGCCACTTTCAGGAATCTTTATCCTCCCCAGAGCTCATTCTATCTTTTTCTCTACTCTCCTGTCGCGTAGTAGCTATATTATAGCACTTAATACATTATGTCTTACTTTATGGTTAATTGCTTTGAACCTCTTTCTCCCACACTACATTCTGAACCCTTAGAGGCCAGCTGTCAAATCTTAGCATCTTCATATCCCACCTTTCACGGAGCACCTGCTTTATAAAGAGTAAGTACTTAATGTAGGCTCATTACTCTGGCTTGAACTGAATTGACTGAAACTATGCTAAAAGTATTTTTACCTAAAAGTTAGAAAAATATATATAGTCCCTGATGACCCACTATACACTTTTCGGTAAGTGGTGTACACCAAACTTTAATACAGCAAATATGATTCAGTTTCAAACATTTATCACTGTTTTGCATCTATCAGGTCTAGCAAACAAAACCAGCAATGTGTTGTTTTTTTTTTACCCTATTTATTTGTCAAACCAGAAGCAATTAAAAACGCAGTCCTGAGAGAAAGAACATTTCACCTAACAAAATTGCCTTTGTCTGAGATTTAAAGTACACTGTGTTTGTGAAGTAATCAGTTTGGATTTAGTCCATCTCTTTGTTAGCTAATAGATTTCTTCTTTCTATTTAATAATAATGGTAAAGACTATCTCTGAATAACCAAGGGCGTATTTTTTTTAAATGATAGCTCTTCAAGCCTTGCTTTTTACCTTACAAAAAAAACAAAAAACAAAACTAAAATGAAATGAAAGTCTAAATTGCTCTCATTGTGTTGCCTAGGTTGTACCATGCATTAGGAAGACATTCTACTGGAAAAAATAGTAAATGACTTTCCTAGCCACATGCCTTCTGTTAAACTAATGACCCATTTGAGGCGCCCTAATCAGTTCTCGCTTCTTCAGGCATATAGATGATGTAATGCATGGATGGGAGCTATACTTACAGCATTCTTTTTTTTTTTCCTCTCCAGTGATTTACAGAAAGTCACCTTTTCAACTTGTCTGAAAAAGTATTTTATTAATGAGGCTCTCTGAAGTGAAATTATAATCTATATTAAATGAAAAAGTCCAACAATGTCGATTATTTTCCCCTCTGTATTAGAAAGAGTTTATTTTCTGGTTTGCTGATTTCTCTGTTATTTTGTCCTAGGATACTCATGCTGTTCGAATACAATAACTAAAAAGTAAGTTAGAATTTCTGCCTGTGGATGAATAAGTACCTCTTTTGGTGAATCAAGCATTCAAATATATACCGCCATTTTAGAACATAGAAATGACTTTTTTAATGAAAATTATAACTGATCATAGTAAATCATAGGGTGTTTTTTGTGGCGGTGGTAAGAGGGAAAAATCTTAAAATGCAGTAATGTCTAACCAGAAAAGGTATTGTATTTCTGTAGCTAGATGCTGCAAACTAGAGACTATTGAAAGACTATCTAAATAATTACACTTGCTCACAGATCTATTCTTATAAAATCTTAATTTTGAATGTTAAAATAATGTAACATCTATCATTATCTATGTTTTGTGGGGAGGAGGGTTATTAGTTGTATGCTTGTCCACAACAGCCCTAAGAAGCTGCAAAAGTAAAAGCTGTATCAAGGACATTTCTCCTGTTCACTTATCTTTCTGTTTCTGAAAAAAGCCTCATTAATAACCTCTCTACTCCCTCAAAGAACCCTTTTCATGATCTTCCTAATGTAAAACAGCATTCTTTCTCTATCACGTTGTCTTGCATTATTTTTCTTCCTACCACTTGTCATTATCTGACATTATATATTTAAAATTTTATTTGTTTATTATTTGATCTCCACTAGAAGGTAAGTTATATGAGCCTAACAGTGGTCTGTCATGGTCACTACCGGATGCCCTGTTCCTATATATATATATGGCATTTTGAATGAATAAAACCAACGTGTTACTTTTAACACCAGAAAAAACAAAGGCCAAAAATACAGCTGAAACTTGTAAAGAGAGCTAGAAACAAGGAAGAAAAAAAAAGCAGGGGCTATTAACAGAAGGCGCGCAGCGAGAGTGTGGTTCCCCGTGACCTGGTCTACAGACAAACACAGCAGCCTCACCACTGAAAAAGGAACTGTGCGCCACACAGATGCCAAGCCACCCTGCAGCTTTCCCCAGCCTCTGCTCTCCACAGGTATGCACATTCACTGGTGCCAGCCTTCTAAGTCCCGCCCATTTCCTCTTCCCTGCCCCTTTGGGAGCCCCAGAAACCACCCTGGCAGCTAGCTCAGACCTCTGTGGCTGCACCAGGGTAAGAAGCCACCTAGGACCCCCACTATCATGTGCACACTCTGCGCTACCCTCCCCTGCACTTGCATGGTCCTCTTCACTGGCCACCTCTGCATTGCACGGGCCCTGGGGAGACGGTGCAGCCACGTGGAAGCAGGCCAAAAGCCAAAAACCCCGCAGCTGCTGTGGCCCCAGGTCAGGCCCTGTCTTCTGTCACTGGCATATACCACCACACTCAAATGTAGCTCCCCCACCTCTCAGCTGTGCACCTGCATACCCCAGCCCAACCAAACGCTGCCACCCATCAGCCTGCACTGCAGTGGGCACACATGGGGGCGGGGGATTACACAGCCAAAGAGGATTATGCTAAGAAGTGAAGTCAGACAGAGAGCTAAGTACTGAATGATCTCACTTACAAGTAGAATCTAAGAAGTCGAATGCATAGGAATAGGGTGGAGTGGTGGCCACTGGGGGCTGGCGGGTAGAGAAGTGGGGAGTTACTGCTTAAAGGCACAAACTTCCAGTTATAATATGAATAAATTCTGGAGACCTAATGTACAGTATAGTGATCATAGTTAATAATATTATATTATAAACTGACAAGTCTGGAAGGGAGATTTTAAATGTTTTCACCACACACAAAAAAAAAGAAATACTAATTGTGTAACATGATGAAGGTGTTAGTTAACAAAATTGGGTACTCATTTTGCAATATATGTGTATCAATTCAACATATATACCTCAAATTTATACAATGTTATATGTGTAATTACACCTTAATGAAACTGAAAAAAAGTGAAAAAAATCACTTTTTCAGGGAAAAATAATACATGCATATTATTATAAATTCAAACAATGTAGAAATTTACAGAGAAAAAATCTAATTATGTGGGGATTTCCACCTTGAATATATTTACATAATCTTTTACAATATGCCTACAATCACAGATGCCAGGTTTTTCCATGAGAAAGGAGTACTTATCTGAAAGTGGGAAATGAAGAGAATGTCAAATTCATGTCTCCACAGTGAGAAAAGTGGGTTGTAGGATATTGCAGTCCTCCATCTAAAAGGAAAAACAATGGTTTAAAGGGACAGGCATTGTCTCTTAAGGAAATAAGTGAAGACACCTGTCTTTGATTAGACTGTGATCGTGAGTATATGAATGCTAATTCATCACAGACTGTAGATTTCAGAAGACATAGAATATTGTTCGGAAACTGGAAAGCTGAAAAAAGATGTGTGTGGTAAAGAGAATATAAAACTGGGTCAGCTGAGACTATGGGAGAAGAGAGATGATCAAAGGATTCCATCTTGGTCATCAACTAGGAGCTTGAGATATGGCAGGTGTAGCTACTGCAAGGCTGGCGGGAGATTTGCCTTTGTAACCTCTTCATACATCGGTGGACCTGTGGGTCTCTTGGGGTCAGCTGCCAGGGTGGTCCTTGTTCCTTCTCTTGTTCACTCAAAATAAGCTGAGGACCTACTGTGCCAGGAATGATGTGTGTAGGGTATGAACTGATAATCAGGGGGATCGTGTCCCTAACCTCAGCTTGAATATAATGGCAAAATAGGATGTGTTTACAAATGCCACTGAAGCCCTGTAAGTAGTCCAGCACAAAGCAGTCTGTTCCCTAGTGGACAATTTTCATAAAAACAGTCCAGTGAATTGAGGACCCAGGAAAGGAGCAATGCCATCAAGTCACAGTTTTCAGATAAAGGAATAAAAAAGCCCAATATCTCCAAGCCAACTCAAAGCAATCTGGGCTCATTGTGTTACACAGACATTAGCATTTTTAGAATTTTTAGTGTACATTTTCATTAGGGAACTAGCAAACACACTCAGAGGTGCACATGCCTTAAAATTTTGTGAAAGTAAGATACCAAGACACACGCATCACAAACTTCAATCTTCTATGTATAATTATTGAATACTATTTAATATACAAAATACCTTTTTTAAATCTATTTCATTGATTTTCTACAGAGAGTAAGGGAGAGGAATAGAAAGTTAGAAACAACGATGAGAGAGAAGCATCGATCAGCTGCCTCCTGCACGGCCCTTACTGGGGAAGTGCCTGCAACCAAGGTTCATGCCCTTGACTGGAATCAAACCCAGGACCGACCCTTGAGTCTGCAGGCTGATGCTCTGTCCACTGAGCCAAACCGGTTAGGGCTACAAAATACCTTTAATGTAACATGTTATCACACATCCTCATATTTCAAATATATCCCCATTATTTCATGCATGTGTAAGAAAAAAAGTCGTGGATGTTTTGAATTGTGATTCATTTCGCAAAGACAAAAAGCATGACTTTGCAAAACCATAGCAATCCGTCATATCTGACACAAACAGCAATGTGTGTGCACAGAGACAGTGCTCAACTGCTCCATTACACCTGTTCAGAAACCCCTAACAACCGTCCATGGAAAAGTTTCCTTTAACAGATCCTATCTTATTTCGGAAGGTTTCCTTTCTTTCAATGATAAAACTACAATACCCTCTCTAAAAGTATATTCAACGATTTCATACATTTATAGTTTCATCTTAGTAGTTTATTCTAAATATTTTTAAAAGAGCCTGTTGGACTGAAGACCTGAGATTCTTAAATTTTTACCGACATGATTTATAACATAACATAAATCCATAGGTAGTATATGGTTTTTTCACATTTAGGAGCTGATGGGCTGTGGTTGAATGATAGTTATTCCTACACTAAGAAAATGTGATGTGCTTCGCAGTGAGGAGGATAAAAAGCTTTTGAGTTTATTCCAGGACAGCTCTTTTACAAGCAGTTAGGTTCCAAGCTCTAGGAATGTGTCTCTGAGAACAGGCACCACGGGGAGACAGAGGAATTGCACATGGAGAATGGCAGGTACGTTTTATCATCGCAGAATGAGGACAATTGTTCACCTTTGTGGATGTCCGACCCTGTGACATAAACTTGCAAGTGGTCCCTGGGAAAGGCTGTCAGCTGGCTCACCATAGGCTGAGGAAATGAGAAACTCACTCTCCAGACAGATGAGGATGAAAGTAAGACGGGAGAGAGCTCTTGTTGTTTGCTTGTTTGTTTTAAATCAAATTTCTGGTTACTACTTTCTTAGGAGCTTGCCTTTAGACACTTTGTTTAGAATCAACAGAAAATTTCTCTTTGAGCGGAACTGATTTAGATTCACTACCTGGACAGATGGCTGTTTTTCACCTGTGAGGGGTTATGCAGGCTAGGAATAAGCCATCATGTTAGGGGCCTTGACTGAGTAAAGAGGGTCATTCTTTTTTTTTTTTTTTAATATATTTTATTGATTTTTTACAGAGAGGAAAGGAGAGGGATAGAGAGTTAGAAACATTGACGAGAGAGTAACATCAATCAGCTGCCTCTTGCACACCACCTACTGGGGATGTGCCCACAACCAAGGTACATGCCCTTGACCGGAATCGAACCCAGGACCTTTGAGTCCACAGGCCAACGCTCTATCCACTGAGCCAAACTGGTTAGGGTAAGAGGGTCATTCTTTAATCCACTTGCACATCCTTTTAAAAAAAACTGTCTTCATTCCTAAACTGAAAGTGTGACTTTAGATATAATAATTCCCACAGAAAAGAAATTCTGGAAGGAATTCTAGTCAAGGGGAAGAATGAGGTCTTAAAACATCCTTTCAGTCTTTTTCCATAACATTTAATTTTCCAAATAATTACATTATATACTTTTCTCTTTAAAAAGTATATTGCTGCAATTCTGTAGATCTCCTGAATATTTTCTGAGTCACTGTGCATAAAATGATGACATGTAATGACTTAACTATAAAATTATGTAAAGAAATGATTTAGACCCTAGTCAACAGTACTAAAATCATACATAAAAATTTCTCATGTGTAACAATTTCCCGGATGCAGAAAAATTCCCTTTCCCAGAAGTTCTATTCATTATTCAGAAGTTCTATCCATTATTAACTTCCCTCCAGCATTCAACAAGGAAGTAGATACTTACAATCCACTTAATATTTCAAATTAATTAAAATATTAAAAGCTGGGTAATTTCTGGAGTGTATGCTGATTTTTTTATGGGACAAAATATGCAAACTACTTTGCTGAAATGGTTTTTTTCGTGTTACACATCTTCGTGCTTATTTACCCCATTTTTCATGTCAGCATCACACTTCCTTTCTTGCTCATATTGTGCCCACCATCTGAATGGTCAGAGTGAAGAGAATGCAGGGCAGTGGGCCAAGCTTTAGAAAATGACTTCATCTTCTACTTACCCAATTCTTCTAAAGCAGGGAAGCATCCAGATGGTCATCAATAACTGAGACAGCCACTGCCTCCCTTACAGAACCTAATTTGTCTGAGCTGAATCAAAAGCAAATTTCCCTCTCAGCCCAACTTTAGCATTTTTCTTTAAGAATTCTTCTGATCAGCTTGTCCCAGCACATAAAAATCTGAAGCTATCTAATATTAAAAGACTATTGACTGCTTAAAAAAACTCATGTTTAAAATGTAATCCCCCCTGAAGATCATATTAGTTATACCCCAGTTACTTTCTATTCTTAGGAAATAATATTATTTTCCCAATTAGACCTCTTTGGAAAACAGGTAGAAGATGCTTAAAGACATAATTTTGGGGGAAATGTGATGAAAATAAATTCTTCCTTTGTTAAATAAGCATGAGCCATTTTTAGGCAAATGTTTGTCTCTGTATATCAGACTTACTACACAATAATGGCGCTAATAGGTATAAAACACCCATTATGTGTCAAGAATAGGATTATATCATTAAATCCTTCTACCCAACCAATATGTCAAGCAATGATACATGTCATGAAATGAGATTCAGAGAACTTAAGTGACTTGTCCAAGGCTACACATCAAGTAAGTGGCAGAGACAAGATTGAAGCCCACAGGAGTCTGATGTCAGACTGCACTCAGTCATTATAGCACAACTCTCCTAGTGCCTTAATGAAGAAAAACCCTTCTGTTGGTACAAATCTAACTAGAAAACAGCTAGTAATACCGAGAGAAAGAGAAATTATTTTTAGGGTGTAAACCCAACCCCAAGTTGCCACTTCCCTATCCAGGAACAGCTGATAACTCATCTTTAAATATATATATATATATATATATATATATATATATATATATATATATAGCCCGGTGCACAAAAATTTGGTCCCTCAGCCTGGCCTGTGCCCTCTCACAGTCTGGGACCCCTTGGGGGATGTCCACCTGCTGGCGTGCCTGGTCAGCCTGAGTGAGGGGCTGATGGCTGTTTGCAGGCTGGCCAAGCCCCCCAGTGGGAACCATCACCCCATTGGGATGTGGCCAGCCTGGGTGATAGGCTGAGGCCCATTTTCAGGCTGCCCACAGTCCCTTCAGGTTTTGGGTCCCTACTGGGGTACCTGGCCAGCCTGGGTGAGGGGCTGATGACTGTGTGCAGGCTGGCCACAATCTCTTCAGGGTTTAGGTCCTTACTGGGGTACCTGGCCAGCATGGGTCATGGGGTGAGGGGCATTTTCAGGCTTTCAGGCTGCCCATAGCTCCCATTGACCCAATGTCCCAGCAAGGCTGGCTGGAAGCAGGTTTCTGGGGTTTATTTATCTTCTATAATTGATATTGTTCCTTTAAGCCGAGGCTTAAGCAGATAACAAAGCCTCCTGTTGGCCTCAGCTCCGTGGCTTCTATAATTGAAAGAATGTTGCCTTAGTAGACTCTAGGCAGGTAGTTTCCTCCATTGTTGGTGCAAAGGAAGCCTGCTGTTTGCTTCAGCTCCGAGGCTTCTATAATTGCAACAATGTTGCAACTATGTTGTTGCCTTGAGCACAGAGAGGCCCAGCTGGCTGGCTGACAGCTTACTCCTGGTGCAACGGAAGCCACCTGTTTACTCTAGCTCCGTGACTGCCGGCCTCCATCTTGACTGGGTTAATTAGCAGACAGCCACTCTGATTGGCTAGTGGGTGTGGCTTAGGTGTCCCATAGAAATGGTCAATTTCAATATTACTCATTTATTAGATTAGATATGAAGTTTGGTTGCTTAGGTGGAAGCCATAGAGGGACAAAATGACCTTGTGCAGGGGCAAATTCACCAGAACTTGGTGAACCCAGAGTACATTGAGGTCATCACCAACAATATCAAGAAAATCATTCTACATGGCTTGTTGCTCAAGACTCACAACACTAAATGAGAAATTGAAAGCCCTTGAATGGAGAATAGAGGTCACTGAAGCACATGTGACAAGAGGTGAGACCTTGCCTAGAACTGTGCAAGCTGCTTCTGGTAAGGAAGTTGGTTTCCAGAACACAGACCTAAGTGGGAAAGGTCCCAGCAGCTTTCAACTCTGTTTCCCCTTAAAGAGCTACAGGGCCTATTTCTGTTTTTCTTCCTTCAAAAATGTAGCCTTTGGGCTCTTCCATGTATGTCTGGCAGTGTGATGTGGCATTTGGGGAGAAGTCCAGGGGAACTCTTAAAAACATTAGGCATTTTACCTTTTCGGTGACATTTTGTAGAACTACTTGTCAGTGTATTTGCGGCACTCAGAGCCAAAAGCCTGGGACTCTGCTAAAGTCTGAGTCTCTCTCTCTCTCTCCTTCCTTACAGCTGCCGTGGCATCTGCATTGATTCTATAAGCAGTCTTTGTCTCCTCCCTGCTCTTGTTGGGGGGCAGCAGACTGTCCTGGCTGAGAAATGCACGCCCTGGGAGGGTGGCTGCCAGAGAATGTCATTGCTGACCCACCAATTTATTGTCCTTCTGGGCAGGTCAAGGCTAGGCCCCACTTGGCTTGAAGGGATATTTCCTTCAGTCTCTTGGGGTTTCTGTCTCTCATATTTCCACAGTAAATCTCTCATCTTGAAACTGAGAGAGAGAGAGAGAAAGAGAGAGAGAGAGAGAGAGAGAGAGAGAGAGAGAGAGAGAGAGAGAGAGAGAAGAAAGTTTGTGCTGAAAGATTTGTAGCTGAAAGATTTAATTGCATATGCCACTTAAAGGGCAGGCAATATATAAAGGAGAAAATTTTACCATGTTTTTTGGAAACAATCACTTCCAAAAATATTTAAGAAGGAAGAATCCAGTTAACAATGTCCAGCTGTACAACTGTATGTTGTCTTTGAAATAATGAAAATCAAATGCTGTCAGCAATATCGTACCCCCGCAGAAAGCTCGCCTTTGGAATGGAAGGACTTGTGTGTTGCTTATGCTGATTTAAGAGTCACAAACATGGAAAGGAATCCCCATGGTGTCTGATCTAATCTTTACATGGACAGGTCAGTATCCACAAGATCTATTGTTAGTCCGAGCTCAAAGCTGCTGCCTGGGGAAGAAAAGAATGCTTTGATAACTCATGTGTCAAAGAAAAAGATTTCACCATGTGAAATATTGATTAAAACTTTGAAATAAAATTGGTACTTTCTGAAAGAAACTGGTAAAGATAACAGAATAACAGAAAATGCAAAGGGTGCTTTTCAGATTGTTTTGAAAAAGGTTGATCTTTAAAAGAAAATCTTGTGGAAATTATAGGTATTTTACCTTTTTAATTCATATATCGATATAAATTTTTCACTAATGATATGCTTTTTTCACATTGCTGTTATTGCTTTATATTTTAAAGTCAAAGTGCATTTATTGTAATCTTTAGTTAATAAATGAATGCATTTCAGCCCTAGCCACCAGACTATTATGCCTCAAGGTACAAATAAGTCTAAGAAAAGTCAGTAGTACAAATAGATATTTTACTGTCAAAAATCTGTGAGTATATCTAAGCCTTTCAATTGTATAGGATATTTATAAAATACTGCGATGCTATCACAACAATTTTCGGAGCGTTTCTGTTCTGTTAAGTCAGGAGTGGGGAACGTGCAACCCGTGGGCCATATAAGGCCCTTAAATCATTTGGTCTGGCCCTGCCAAGGCATGAGGGGTGAGTTAATTAAATGTTTTAAGATGATAATTTTGTATGGCCCACCAATGATATTATAAACATTCAAATGGCCTTTGGCAGAAAAAAGGTTCCCCACCCCTGTATCAAGGGAAACCACGCCACATTATACAATAAAGACAGCAATCACAAGCAAATGGGGCCATTAGAGGCCCCATGATAATGGTATTATTAGGGACATTTTGATAAATGTTTAAAACATGAAAAAACAACCCTAGTACTGCTTTTGGGAAAATGAGAGTGCAGAAGGAAGAAGGCAAGAAAATGGATTGAAATTGTAGGGATCAAGTTGCATCTCAGCTAAATTACCATGCTCTTCAGAGCAAAGTACGAGCAAAGATGGTTGTGTCAGACTGCCTTGTGTGTCTTTTTTCGAATGACCTTTCACTGAGTCCACCTATGTTTGGCATGCACTCATTATTCTGATGACGTCTCTGAAAACAGGTCTAACAATGTGGCTCCTGTTATTTGATAAAGATTCTCAGAAGCACTAACGTGCATAAAGCTTGTCTGAAGATATACATGGTGTTCTGAGAGGAAATATGATGAGCTGAAACAAATTATATTGGCATAATGCCTAGAAAATAGTAACCAGTCAAAAAATATCAGAGAAAAACAGTTGATATAGTGCAGGGGCCACGGGGATCCTGAGACAGGGGTTGGATCCTGGATCCTAGTTCCTTCTCTGTTACTTACCTCAGGGTGAGACTGTGAGTGTGGGGCTTGTTTCTCCAATGGTAAAACAAAAAGTGGGGAGCAGACTTCATTCCTCTCTGAAGTATTTCTAATGACTGACTCTAGCTCTCCTGATATTAATTATATGACTTTTGAGAAGGCAAGTGTTTCCTAGGCATTCTAGCTCTTGCCCAGAGGAAATAACTACACACGGGGATCGGAAACCCAGTGAGGAAGGCACCTATGTGTGATGTTGGGATGCTATTTAGACGGAACCTCGGTTGCTGCTCCATTAAATGTAATTATACCTCTCTCAACAGGTTATTGGACAGATTAAGAGAGCACATCTAAGGGGTTTAGAATTGTGCTTGGGACATAATGCATACTGAAAACAGTAAGAAGTTGGTAAATGGCTCAAGTTTGTAATATTCTGGGAAACCAAATGGTTTTCTGATTTTAACCGGGAAAGTTTGCAACCATAATTCTATTTTCCATGAAGTGACATAGTCCAAACTCAACTTTGTGCTAATAGGCTGCTCCTTTTATCCTTTAGACAGGGCCATGGATCCTGAAGTATTACACTAATCCATTCATTTAAGGACAGTCGGTCCATTTTCCCTTTCTCTTTCCCACCCCTATTGACATAATTTGTCTAAAATATCCAAGAAATTAAGACCAAACTATGAAGATTTTTCTTTGCTTAAGATCTTTACCTAAGATATCTTTGCTTAAGATATTTCAAAAAACATTCCATGGAGTCATAGTATACTCTGGGGGGAGCAGAGAGTGGGTGGTGGTGGAGGGGAGAACTATCAAAACACTTCTCTCTTTTTGACTTGCCCTTTCAGGCTATTAGTCCTCTTTGTCCTTCAAATCACTTTATACCGCAGAGCCAGACAAATTCAATTATTTTCCTAATGCTGAGCTCTGTGACTAACATCGTTCCTTTGGGGTTTGATCAGAAACATTAGACCTGAGTGATGTATAATACGAAATAGGGCATATTTACTAGCTATGACCTTTATCATACATGATTATCAATAAACAATTTACACACAAACACTCAGGGAGAAGGTCGGGTTAAAGAAGCTGGCCTCAAAAGAAAGGCCTTTAAGTGACATTTAATCGAATCGACTCCTTCACCTTAAAAATTATGAACCCTCTACCCTTTTCCCACAGGCCAACACACGTCCTATTCCCAACATGCCAGGGTTCTAGCAATAGTACCATTTTGCTTGGTCGTGCCTCTAAAATCGATTTTTGATCATGTTGCTAGGTGATAGTGATACTTTCTGTTGTATTAGATAAAAAAAATCTTTTTGGTGAAGATAATTAGGAGTGGGCAATATATGTAAGCGTCCACTATGTATATTTCAACCTTTAACATTTTTTATTTTCAATAAAAAATGCAGTGTCCATACAACTAAATTACTCATAAACTTAGCTCTTGCATTATAGTTGATCATTGAACCTGGCGCTCTCCATGTTTGGGAGTAACAAATGTTCACCCCAGCTGCTTCACTGGCACTTCACATCAGTTTGACTTCTTTGCCTACATGACCTTGTTTTGAACCAGGTGTTATAAACTTAAATGCTTACGGGAGCCAGGCCAATAAAACTAGTGCCTGAAGCAGATATAATATGAATATTGATACATATGAAAATATATTTTCATGGAGCCATATCATGCAACAAGAGAATTAATAAATCTTCTGCAAATTATAGCCCATACGTTTTTGACAGTTAAGATCTATCTCTCTTAGAGCAGTTGATCTGCTTATACATTTGATGAGAAAAACTTGGGTCTAGCTGACGTTTCAGCTACGACACAATTCCTTCAAACCACTGTTCCTGTGGAATTGTGGCCAGGACCAGAGCAACGCTTACCTGTGTGGCCCATGACTGAGCTACATGGTCAGGTAGCTGAACTTGGACCTCATTTGATTCTTGGAATATTACGTAGCAGAAAAGGGCCCCGTGTGCTTTTCAGGCTGAGAGATTGTGGTTGACCTGTATTGCTGCTTTAAAACTCTATGTCCAGTTCTTCTACACATAGTGTGTCCTCCATAGAATGAGGGTGAAATATCGAACCCCTAGGAATTTCCCAATGCACAGCATCACTTTGGGCCAGAGACATCTTGGTGAACCACTTTCGAGTGTCTTCATGCTGCTGATCACCCATGACATTAAACTTGACTTCACAGATTCTATTATTTCTGCTTCAATATTCTACTCAAACCATTTTATTTCACCCCGAAAAAAAAAGTACTGTAAATCTTGTTATCACCCATCTGGACACATACAAATGATATAAAAAACAAATAAAGGCATAATACAGGTAGTCAGAGTAATCTTGAAATATATTAGGGCAACACTAAACATATATTTTATTCCAATCAAATTTGAATTAAAAACTGAGTGTCATAAACCATCCCTTTATGGAAAAAAAAAAACTTTTGAGACATCCTAGCAGGTGCTTAACTTATTACGGTACCACCAGCTCCTGCGAAACTCCTGCTTAGTTACAATGTGTTCACGCTGCTGGCCCAGAAAAATGGCCTCCAGCTCTCAGCTTCTGAGAGTCCTGCAGCTGCACACACAGCACCAGCCTTTCATTCTGATGCCCAGCAGAATGTCTCCCAAGTAAACGATTTTTTGCAGGGTCTAGAAATTTACCAAGAAATTTATTTAAAAATGTATTACAAGCCCTGACCAGTTTGGCTCAGTGGATAGAGTGTCGGGCTGTGGACTGAAAGGTCCCAGTTTTGATTCCGGTCAAGGGCATGCACCTTGGTTGCAGGCACCTCCCCAGTAGGGGATGTGCAGGAGGCAGCTGATGGATGTTTCTCTCTCATCAATGTTTCTAACTCTCTATCCCTCTCCCTTCTTCTCTGTAAAAAGTCAATAAAATATATTTTTAAAAAACGTATTACAAAATTAACAGGCCCATGGGAAATACCATGATTTATTGATGAAGATGTAGAGCAATGGCTAGAGAAGTGGTGCTTAGATTGTTGTTGTTTGTTTGTTTGTGTAGTTGGAGCATGTGAAGTATCTTTATTCTTTGTGTAAGGTGAATGGGACTTGCCCAGAATAAGTGTCTCAGCACCATTCTGATGTCCTGATCTCAAGCAATTCAGTAAAAGAAATGTGCTAGAGAGGGTGAGCGATTGCCTTCCCGGGGCCCTCTGAAACCTCAGCCTGGGAAAGAGTAACATGACCTCATAGGCACGAATCCTGGAACTCCTTCGGCTGTGTGTTTAACCCCATTGGTCTGATATGGGGGTGGAGGGTCAGAAAGCACCTGGAAAGGGAGAAAAATGTTCAGAGCCCACACGTTCCCAGGTCTGGGCTCTGGGTGCCTGCTCGAATAGCAGAGTAGTATGATGGCCCTCTTTTCCCTATGCTTCCCTCCCCTCCCTGCCATGTCCCAGCACAGGGAGATTTAGAAAATCTTCCAGATGCAACCGAAAGCCATAGCAGGGACTCTGTGAGCCATGGCCTGAAAGCTCTTCTGTCCCCCACATATGGAGATCTGACTCAAAGCATCCTGCACCCTGTTGGACTCAGCACTGTCCACTGGTCGCCCAGCACTGCCTGAAAGCAGAACTGCTTGGGTAAACCAATATTCCTAACGCGGTCGAAAGACCCAGGCTTCAGTGGTGCCATTTTAACAGCTGCCTCAACCGGTGTCAGGGCTGCTCTCCTTGGTGTATGTTCACCTGCAACCTGTATCTGACGTGTCCCTGGTGGCTGCAGTGATTCTCCCGCCCCAAACAGCGCTTTCATCCTCCCAGCTCCCTTCCCACACACTGAAGCTGGCAAGAGTCTGACATTCTTAACTCTTGGCTTTCTTCCCTGTCTTTCTAAATACTATAAAAATTGTGCTTTTCCTACCTCTGGTTCATGATTATAAAGAATCAACTTTGTCTATACTATATCTTTATAAATATACTAGATCTACCCATTGCAGGTAGATTCCTGGCAGGATAGGTCTTCCTCAGCCTATTCCTGCAAGAATAGGGCTTCCTGAGCCGGAGTGAAGCAGAGAAGGGAGTGAAGCCCACTGGGGCAGGCTTCGCTCCCATCTCTGCATCTCTGCTGCCTCGCTTCCTCCCTTCTCTGCTGCCTCGCTTCCTCCCATCTCTGCTGCCTCGCTTCCTCCCATCTCTGCTGCCTCGCTTCCTCCCATCTCTGCTGCCTCGCTTCCTCCCATCTCTGCTGCCTCGCTTCCTCCCATCTCTGCTGCCTCAATCCCTCCCATCTCTGCTGCCTCGCTTCCTCCCATCTCTGCTGCCTCGATCCCTCCCATCTCTGCTGCCTCAATCCCTCCCTTCTCTGCCACTTGACTCCCTTCTGCAGCATTTGGCTTCCTTGTAGGCTGTCTTCAGTCTTCGCTTGGAGTCTGTGTATACAAATTAACCACCATCTTGGGTGGGTTAATTTGCATATAGCCACTCATGGCTTGGCTGGTGGGCATGGCTTAGGTGTCTTGGAGTGATAGTTAATTTGCATATTACTCTTTTATTAGATTAGATGTAAGGGAGGTGAGTGATTTAATAAAATAAGCTAAGATTTCAAACTTAAGTAGACTTAGTTTCACATACTTGATTCCTGCGTGATGTGATCAACTCACTGAACCTCAGTTTATTATCTGTAATGAAAGAAGAATATCCACACTTTTAGGAGTTTTGTATTTAGTAAATTAGATAACTGAATTGACTAGCATAGTGTCCAGCATACGGATATTATTTTTGAGGTTAATAATTATTAGAATGATATAAGAGTCAGTCTGAGAGTAATTTCTGTGGAATCTGATGCCACAAAAGACCAATCTTTAGAAGAATGCATAGATACATTAGAGAAGACAAAGCTAGTTGTTTTCAGGAAAGAGACACATTTCTATTCATCCTTCTCTACTCTTTCCCTGAACATTAGAAATAAAGTTGCTTTGAGTCAATAAATGGGGCTGGACTAGGCTTTAAAACATATCAGTTGTATCAAAAAGTCTTCCTGTCCCACCATATTGTTCCCACTGAACTGTCATGTCTGAAAATCCCACTTATGAGACAAATATTTTGAGTATATTGTGGTAGATGCCTGCCTTTAAACTGAGATGTAATATGTGAGTAGGATAACACACTAAATCATGATCATGGCATTAGTCTCTTAGGTGAATTTGCTGATATAGGACACAAAACAAAACCTCTGAAAAAATAAAGGGCTGGCTGTTATAAAAAAATGAATATTTGCATGTGTAATTTTTGCTGCCCATGAAAACAAAGACCACCAGGAAAACTTGCATGAACTCTGCATTTTGGGGTCCTCCTAAAAACCAATCAGCATAGAAGACAGGGACAGATTGGTAGAAGAAGAGCTTTACTATAAGTCTTTTATTTTACTTACTATAGGTCTTGATCCTAAGTATTGGGTACTTCCTCCAGCATTTTTCCTGCTTCTTTGTTTTCATATTTTAGTGAGGTGTTTTTTTAAAAACTACACACACACACACACACACACACACACACACTAGAGGCCCAGTGCACAAAAATTTGTGCACTCGGGTGTCTCTCAGCCCAGCCTGTGCCCTCTAGCAATCTGGGACCCCTTGGGAGATGTCCACCTGCTGGCTTAGGCCTGCTCCCCAGGGGATTGGGCCTAAGCTGGCAGCCAGACATCCCTCTGGCAGCCTGGGGGTTCTCGGGGGGATGTCCACTTGCCAGGGGGAAGCAGACCTAAGCTGCAGTCAGACATCCTTAGCTCTGCTGAGGAGGCGAGAGAGGCTCCCACCACCACTGCTGTGCTGGCAGCTAGCAGCCTGGCCTGTGGCTGAGCAGAGCTCCCCCTGCGGGAGCGCACTGACCACCAGGGGTAGTTGCTGCATTGAGCATCTGCCTCCTGGTGGTCAGTGTTTGTCATAGCGACCAGTCATTCCCATTGATTCTGCTGTTAGGGTCAATTCGCATATTACCCTTTTATTATATAGGATAGAGGCCTGGTGCATGGGTGGGGGCTGGCTGGTTTTCCCTGAAGGGTATCCCGGATCAGGGTGGGGGTCCTGCTGGGGTGTCTGGCCAGACTGGCTGAGTGGCTGATGGCTGTTTGCAGACCGGCCACAGCCCCTTAAGGCAAAGGAGTCCTTTTAGAGTGCCTGACGAGCCTGGGTGAGTGGCTGAGGGCCATTTTCAGGCTGGCCACATCCCCTTCAGGGAGGGACTCCCTGCTGTGGTACCTGGCCAGCCTGGATGAGTGGCTGATGACTGTTTGCAGCTAGGCTGGCTAGAAGCTGGTATCTGGGATTTATTTAACTTCTAAATTGGAACTTTGTTGCTTTAACTGGAACCCAGGTTGGGTTGCCCCTGACAATCCAGGCTCCGAGCTCTTCCTTGAGTCCAAGGCTGGAAGCAGGTATCTGGGGTTTATTTATCTTCTATAATTGAAACTTTGTTGCCTTGAGCGGATGCCACAGCTGGCCTAGGCAGACAGGAACCTTAGCTTCCTCTATCAACAGGGAAGCCTCCTGCTTGTTCCAGCTGCGTGGCTGCCAGCCGCCATCTTGGCTGGGTTAATTTGCATATAGTCACTCTTATTGGCTGGTGGGCATGGCTATTGGCTGTTGGGCGTGGCTTAGGTGTAATGGAGTGAGGGTCAATTCGCACATTACTCTTTTATTAGATTAGGTATATATGTTTATTTTTTATCTTTATTAAGGTATTGCATGTATGTCCTCATTCCCCCATTGGCCCGCCCCAATCCCCCACTCATGCCCTCACCTCCCTGGTGTCTGTGTCCATTTGTTAGGCATATATGCATGCATACAAGTCCTTTGGTTGATCTCTTTTAATCTATGTGGATAACTAGGAGAGAATTTTTATTGAAAGTAAGCTAGTAAATATTTACACTTAAAGTAGACATAGTCCTTAACACAAAAATACACACCTATACCCAACATTTTTGAGCTTTTGCCATATATGTATTTCTTTGCTATGCTCATCAATGGTAATTCAGAGATTAAAAGAAAGTCGTGTTTTCTAGCCCAAGGAGTACAACAGTCTAACAGAGAAAGCTAAACCATTCAAAGTAAACTAGATTGCAAAAGAACACTCTTTTTCAGGCTGTAGCCAAATGTGTCATCTATCAAGCCTTAACTCGCTCAAACTCAAGTCAATTTGATCACTTCCTGGTTAAAAACCCCAATCTCTTCTGCATACCTTCATCCTTGCACTTACCATATTGTGTTGCAACATTATATTTATATGTCTATTTCCATAACTAGGTTGTAAGCATCTTTAAACCAAAGGGTTTTAAGTTTTGTTTAATTGTGTACCTTTGGTATAAAACACATAATTTGATTTCAGATGGGCACTCCAATGTGTTCCGAATGAAGAAAGTATACTATAATCATGTTGTGAACTGTCTTTGAAGAGAGCACAAAAAGACAAAGCATGAATTCCAGCAGAGAGAAAGGCATCATCGGAGAAATGCCCTTTGACTTGGATTTTGAGGATGAGATAACTTATGCTAGTGTACAATCAGACAAAGCTCAACAGCTTTCTAGACTTGAATGCATTCAGCTAAATTGCTTAGAGGGTCCAAACACAACCTAAAGACAGCTTGTCAAAATAGCTAGGAATTGCTTAGGGAAATATGTTGAAGCTCAAAGCTGCAAAAGTATTTATTTTTCAAGCAGTGTAAGCAAAAATTTATGTAGGAAAAAACTAAGAGAATGTATTACAGTGAACTTTTTTGATGACCACCATACACCATGCTGTTGCTGGACCTTTTCTCTGATCTTTAGGGAACAACTGGAATTTGCATGATGATGTGATATGACTGATCCTTTAATAGCTCACTGCTAGTGAGATGACAGGCCTGCAGAAGTGTGTCATATGGTTGACAGGATGTGTCACGTGGAACTTGTCACTGGTTCTTAAATTTCTCCCCCTTTCTGCCTAGAGAGGGCAAATCATCCTAATATATTCCCAGATATTTCCATGCTCAGAACCAAATGATGTGTGAGAAATCTTGCCTAAAAATAGGAAAACAACATTCCAGGACATTATGTTGGGCAATATGACTTGGAGTGGTCCAAAGAAACTAGATCTCCTGTGAATAAGATAAAACAGCAGGTCTAATGCAGTTTTGGGATGTGAGACCATAGAAATGACCAAGCTTGGTGTATGTCTTTACAAGTAGCAAGTCAAGTGTCTCTGGGAACTAGTTCATGGGAGGAAGACTTTGAAAATCATAAATTTAATTGAACTAAAAATATTTATTTTTGTTTGTTAAAAATATTAAGATTCATTCCTGTGGTGATAGTTAGTAGACTTGGCTGTTTACTTGTTTTTAAAGATGTGCTACATTTTTTAAGATTTACATTAGATGAGCCATGGAAAGAGCTCCCGTCAATAGAATTTTAGGGTCCATATGAAGAGAGACTATAATTTCACTGTACTATATGTTTACCAGACCACATCTGAATTATTTTCCCCCAGTTGCACTTAGAATATTTTAAAAGGATCAAAGATCAAATGGATTGTGATGTCTGAATATTGAGGTACATGAGGACAGATAAAGTAGTTGAGGATATTAATAAACCTAGAGAATAAATGACTATGAAGATCACAAAAATAATGAAAGAATTATCAGTATCAGATGCAGTAAATCTTGGTTTGCTCCAGAGGAACTGGCAATGGTGAAAGGCAGAATAACAGATTCTATTTCAAACTGCCAAGAACATGTGTGAAGGGACCCAATCAACAACAGAATGAATTCTCTGGAGAAGTATCAACAGAGTTGCTTCAAAAGAGGTTGAAGATGATCCATCAGGGATGCTGTAAGAGATTTGGGCATTAGATGGAAATTTGGACCAAATAATCTTACAATCCCTTCATATATATAAAATTGGCCAACCAGATAATTAGATGGATTACAAAGCCATAATGATAAATGTGGTATGGTGTCAGACACACAGACAATAATCCCGTGGAATAGAAAAGTTCAGAGACAGAATATATAGAAACTTAATTTATAATAAAGATAACCTACAGGTCAATAAATAAAAGATAAATTGTATAGTACATAGTGTTAGGTAATCTATCTTATTATGTGGAGAAAAATAAGATTGTTTCCAAAAGAACTGGATACTAAATGTTCAAGGTAATACTATAAAAATTTCAGTAGGAAATGTTGGAAAATACCCTCATGATAAGAAAGGACTTCTTAAAATTTCAAAGGCACAAACTGTAGGGCAAACATCTTGTTTAATTAGATTACAGAAAATCAATGATTTATGTTCAATATAAAAAGTTCCCAGACTCTAAGGAAATTTAATATATATAAAATAGAATGAGAAAGGGTATTTGAAATCTACAAATAGCAAAGTAATAAAAGCTAGAATTCCCAAAAATAAAGTCAGTCTCAATAGAAAAATTGACAAAGGAATTGAAATTGACAAAGTGAATAAAAATATTTTTATAGTGGTGGAAATATAAAAAAAATGAAGAAATATAAAAAAGCTAAGAAGCATAAAAAAGTGCTCACAATCATTAGTAATGAGAGATGTATAAATATAAAAGAAATGAGATATGTTATGCTTATTAAATAACAAAAATTTAATAAACTGGGTAATACAAAGTGTTGGCATAATTATGAACTATATGAATATCCATCTGCTGCTGCTAGGAACATAGGTTGTAATAATAATTCTGAAGAGATTCTGTCATTTTCGAACAAAATAAAAGTATGTATGTCATATTGACCTGGAATTCCACTCTTTGGTGTATAGTTCTAAGAAATTCTCACACTTCGGAGAGTATATACATCAGTGTCTATTGCAGCAATATTTATATTATATAGATAGCAATATATACAGTTTAAGGAAAATTCAGAATGCATTGCTAGAAGGGTAGAAATAAAAATGAAGCTGATGCACATCATAAAGTGTTGTGAATGAAAGACTGAGTGTTGAAGCAATATATTGGAGGTACATTAAGAAACATAAATGTTCTTAAACATGCTTAGTAAGAAAAGTAAAGAAAGATAGTAGATATAGTCATATATAACACAATACCATTTAAGAAGGTAAAAGACACATTCATATAGCTCAGCTGGAGTGGCTCAGTGGTTGAGCATCAACCTCTGAACCAGGAAGTTATGGTTTGATTTCCGGTCAGGGCACATGCCCAGATTTCCATCCTCAATTCTCAGTGAGGGGCATGCGGGAGGTACCTGATCAATGATTCTCTCTCTCCCTTGCCCTTCCACTCTAAACTCAATAAAAATATATTTAAAAAATACATGCACAGCCCTAACTGGCTTGGCTCAGTGGATAGGGTGTCGGCCTGTGAACCCAAGGGTCCTGGGTTCGATTCTAGTCAGGGGCATGTACCTTGGTGGCAGGCACATTCCCAGTAGGGAGTGTGCAGGAGGCAGCTGAGGGGTGTTTTCAGGCTGCCCACAGTCATTCAGGTTTTGGGTCCCTACAGGGATACCTGGCCAGCCTGGGTGAGGGGCTGATGGCTGTTTGAAGGCTGGCCAAGCCTCCTAGTGGGGTCCCTCACCCCATTGGGGTGTATCCAGCTTGGGTGCCAGCCTGAGGGATGTTTTCAGGCTTTCAGGCTGCCCACAGCTCTCGTTGACCCAATGTCCCAGCAAGGCTGGCTGGAAGCAGGTTTCTGGGGTTTATTTATCTTCTATAATTAATACACTGTTCCTTTAAGCCGAGGCCTAGGCAGGTAACGAAGCCTCCTGTTGGCTTCAGCTCTGTGGCTTCTATAATTGAAAGAATGTTGCCTTAGTAGACTCTAGGCAGGCAGGTTCCTCCATTGTTGGTGCAAGGGAAGCCTGCTGTTTGCTTCAGCTCCAAGGCTTCTATAATTGCAACTATGTTGTTGCCTGAGCCTGGAGAAGCCCAGCCAGTGGTAGATAGTTTACTCCTGGTGCAATGGAAGCCTCTGTTTACTCTAGCTCTGTGACTGCCGGCCTCCATCTTAGCTGGGTTAATTTGCATACAGCCACTCTGATTGGCTGGTGGGCATGGCTTAGGCATCCCGTAGAAATGGTCAATTTCAATATTACTCTTTTATTAGATTAGATTAATTCACATCCTTTACTCAGATCTCAGAGGAATGTATAGGCCTTCATTTTCCCCTCTTCCCAAGGCAGATTTCAAGTTTTTGCTTTGTAAGGTATAGATTTCATTAAAGAGTTTCTTCTAGCTTATTATGTACACACATACATGAAAGAACTGCAAAGGAGAATTGTCTCAGACTTTTCCTATTTGAAACAGTTTTCAACTATGTACTAAACTATTTCAATCATTTTTAAAGTTTAATATTTAATGGAAGAAAAGTTTAATTTGAAGATAATATGAAACTGTTCTAATAGCTTATTAAACAGAAAAGATAAAAGAACTACTGAAGCTTTAAAATGGTAATTAAAAGAGCTGATGTGTGTCTAATGCATTTATTCAGTGTCTTCTAGCAATAAGTCATGATGATGTTAAAAATTTTGTCTATATATTCAAGTCATTATTATTGCAGTAATTTCTGTCCCCACCAACTGTCAAAGTCCTGAGCTGTCACTGCATTTGAGCCACCAAAAGTAGTAAATGACACTTAGAATGCAGATACATGTGAACTTCACCTGCTGCAAACCCACCTGCCTCTTTCCAGGGAAATTCAGAGGCGATGCTACTATCATAGAAGGGAGATTAGAGGTGGCTTCCTGATAAAGGTGAAATTAGAAGTGACAAAAGTAATTGAATAGTTTTCTGTGTTTAGAGGACTTACTCTATTTCCTGGTGCTTTCAAGTTTACAAAGACATTTACATGTGTTTGCTAATAACTGCCTCATATATTGTTGCCTGTGAGAAAAGTAGAGTGGTATCTCAATTCTATAGAAAACAATCTCTACACAATTTAAGGAATATAGTTAAACTAGAGGCCTGGTGCACAAAAAATTGTACACTCAGCGGGGTCCCTCAGCCTGGCCTATGCCCTCTCGCAGTCTGGGACCCCTCGGGGGATGTCCACCTGCTGGTGTGCCTGGTCAGCCTGGGTGAGAGGCTGATGGCCATTTCAGGCTGCCCACAGCCCCTTCAGGGTTCAGCTCCCTACTGGGGTGCCTGGCTGGAAGCAGCTATCTGGGATTTATTTAACTTCTATAATTGAAACCTTGTTGCCTTGGTCCCCCGCTCAAAGCTTGGGTTGCCTCTGGCAACCCAAGGTCCCAGCCCCGAAGGTATCTGGGGTTTGTTTATCTTCTATAATTGAAACTTTGTAGCCTTGAATAGAGCTCAATGGAGGCTTCCTCCATTGCCCGGGGCAACTCTAGCTCTGTGGCCATGGCCATCTTAGTTGAGTTAGTTTGCATATTTGCTCCTGATTGGTTGGTGGATGTGGTTTGTGGGCATGGCTTGTGGGTGTAATGGAGTGAGGGTCAATTTGTATATTCCTCTTTTATTAGATTAGATGTACATTATTCAATATCTTATCAATTTTAATGCCCTTAAAATAACCAACTGATACTCCAAATTATGTTTATGTTGGCAATCTTTCTATTATTCATTGTTATTAAATGTAAAGTATACATGATTGTCATCAAATATCAAATGTACAGTCACTAATTAAATGTATAAGGTTTTACAATAAAAATTGGCAAGAACTTGGAGAATTGAGATCAATAGAAAATTAAATATGACATCCATAAATTAAAATCTAGGACCACTTTTCAAGATGTTATTTATTTCATGAATTGAGATTCATTTGAAAACTAAAGGAAAACTAACATTCACAATCACATCAAAGTTTTGTTTATATTGTGATTCTCCTGACCACCACGTAAGATATTTTCATGGAAAATAGATTTGCTATAGTTATGATGGCTCTAATTATGAGTCAGAGATAGTTCTGGCTTGTGTCTAATATTCTAGTATAATTTTAATAGCACCCTATTTACTTTACTTGTCCTCTGTTAGGAGATAAATTGCACTGTTTCCCTAATCAGAATTCAACGTAAGACAATGGTCATGTTTCACTGGGAGGGAGAGATTATAACTGCTCAAAACTATCAAAAGCTAAATTATAGCAAAATTTAATTTTCAACAATTCATGGGACAATTAGTTCATTAGCCATATTAAAAATATGCTTAATGTAATAACTATTAGATAAAATGCTTTATCAACCTTGGGTCAAGTCTGCAACTACAACAGAAGTAGTGAATTCAGAGCCAAATTTGATTGACCAAGAAAAAGTTGACAATTATCTCTTTTTCTAACTGTAAAGCTAACCAGTTGTTCAACAGAAGGATGCCTCCTGCAACGGCATACCTTGCCCTTTTTTATAGTGACATCAGTTCCACTCTCTAGCTGAATCACCTTTAATTCAAGGTTACCTTTGTAACTTGATCTGTCCCTTATGGCATGATTACTCTTACCAAGAACATCAGCCCTTTCCTCTGATACCAGAAGGATACTTTGATATATATCAATGACACGAACCTTGCTACTAAGTATTACAAATTGCTATGGCTGGCAAATTAAAGTCAACATCTAATTGCTTCAATGTGTTGTAAGTGCATCGAATTATTATGAAAGAAATTTTATTGAAATCTCCAAGTACCAAGTCCTCTCTTTATATTTAAAGAACAAGTGCTGCTTTTCTTAGCATGCCTTAGGGATATATTTTATTGTGTAAAAAGCTAACAGAC